>JANHFL010004300.1:101096-111508 GCA_032468155.1 Oxyrhabdium leporinum
AAGAAGAAGAAGAAGAAGAAGAAGAAGAAGAAGAAGAAGAAGAAGAAGAAGAAGAAGAAGAAGAAGAAGAAGAATTTTTTACTGGGCCAAGTGTGATTGACACGCATGGAATTTGTCTTTGGTGCAGAAGCTCTCAGCATACACAAAACATACATTCCTCGGGAATCATAAGATACAACACTTAATGATAGTCATATACCGGTATACAGGTATGTTCAACTCCCCAAATTCCTTGCTTTAAGCCATGTTGGCAGGAGTTGCAGTCTAAAGATGTATTTATTCTCGAGGTGTTCCTCTATCGTTGTTCATTTCATAGTTCTATTATTTTACTTATGTTCTGTTGGCATGCCTTTCCTTTTCCTTCCTTTTTCATTCTGATAAGCCGCCTCGTGTAGCCTTACGGGGAGATCAGTAGCCAATAAATTTAAAAAAAATAAATAATAATAAATAAACAAAAAATACGTGCAGCTCACAGGAAAGGGCAAGTGATATGATGCCTATGGTCATGAAGCACCATCCATCCCAACCTTCACTGGAAAAGCTGCCACTCAAACATTCAGGGCACTGCCATATTTTTTTAAAAAAAACCCAGTTTAACCACAGCGTCCTGTCTGCCAATTATATTTCAGCTAACATTTCCCTTTCTCTCAAAGGCCTTTTCTGCAAAACTGTTCCAGCCAAATTATAATTGCAAATCCTAAAATATGTTCTCAGGGCATCTTTTTTTTAAAAAAAAATAAAAATCTCTTTTTAACGTTTTTCTGGGTGTTTTTAAGCTTCTTTAATTGTTAAGATGCTAAAGAGCCAGATAGTCCTCGATTTACCACCCCATTTCAGCCCCCAAATTTCCATTGCTAAGCGAGGAAATTGTTAACTGAGCTGTGCCTTGCTTTACGACCTTTCGACCACAGTTGTTAAGTGAATCAGGCCATCACTGGCTTCCAGCATTGACTGTACTTGTCGGGAGCAGGCTGGGGAGGTTACAAATGGTGGCTACATGGCGTCCTGGACAGAGCGGCTACCAGAAATACATGCCAGTTGCCAAAAGTCCGAATTTTGATCATGTGGCCACGGGGAGACGGCAAGTGCGAAAACTTTCCCCCCCCCCCAGTGGTCTCATAACATCGAACGTCACTAAATGAATGGTTGTAAGTCGAAGACTCTAGAAAGAGTGCAGAGAAGAGTAACCAAGATGATCAGGAGACTGGAAGCTAAAACATAGGAAGAACAATTGCAGGAAATGTCTAGTCTGATGAAAAGAAGGACTAGGGGTGACATGATAGGAGTATTCCAATATTCGAGGGGCTGCCCCAAAGAAGAGGGAGTCAAGCTATTCTCCAAAGCACCTGAAAGGCAGGACAAGAAGCAACGGATGGAAACTAATCCAAGGAGAGAAGCAACCTGGAACTAAGGAGAAACTTCCTGTCAGTTAGAACAATTAAGCAGTGGGACAACTTGCCTCCAGAAGTTGTGAATGCTCCAACACTGGAAGTTTTGAAGAAGAGATTGGACAACCATTTGTCTGAAATGGTATCGGTTTCCTGCCTGAGCAGGGGGTTGGATTAGAAGACCTCTAAGGTCCCTTCCAACTCTGCTATTCTGTTATCACGGTTCATCATAGGTCAATGGAACATCTTGCATTGGAATGTTGTTTTCTATGACAATTTTAATGACCTAGTTTCTGCAGATGAAGAACTGTTTCTTGCACTATATTATTTATATGAGATTATAAGATTGCATTAACAGAGGGATAGAATCAAGATCACATAAAGTGTTAGTATCACTTTATAATGCCTTGGTAAGACCACTCTTGGAATACTGTATCCAGTTTTGGTTGCCAGTCCCAGCTGGTTCTTCATTTGTAGAAACTAGGTCATTAAAATTGGCATAGAAAAGAACATTCCAATGACAAGATGTTCCATTAACCTAGGATCAACAGTGATCAATGCTACTAGCCAGTGAAGTATGGTGGTTAAAATTGAATTAGGACACCAGATTCAAGATTCCCCTCAACCAGAGCTAACCATTTTCTCTCGATCCAACCCTACCTCATAGAATTCTTGTAGCTGAAGGATGAAATGAAATGAAAAATCTGTGTATTCTGCCTTTTTTCTTGAGTCAAACACAGTAATAAATCAATATAATGTTTTATGTGTTTTTTAAAAAGAAATGGTCTGCGTAAAGCCTACATCCAAAATAATCCTCTCCTTAATATACCTCCGAAATCCCTTACAAACTAATTCCACTATTTTATGCTCTGATATTCTACAAAACATCAAACTCAAACAACCTCTTATACAATAGTTATGAATATTCCTTCATGCCTAGGCAATGCTATTTTTCCCCTAAGAGTGAGTCAAGCTGAATTCTGCTCTGTTTAAAAATAAAAATAAAAATATTTGGTTTATTACCTCATTTATGTCTTGTTGTTGTTTTAAACACTTCTTTCTAATGTCAGAAAACACAGCCAGTGCTTTGCTGATATCTTGGGAATTCACCCCACTTCTGTGAACAATTCTTGTGTGAGACCAGGAGGGAGGAAAAAAGGGCATGTAAAGTCAGGCTTCCTGAGTTTTCAAGACATTTGGTAACAACTCTCATTGTTGATCACTGTATGGTATTGTTTCTGGGGAATATTTTTTTTAATGAAACAGAATAGATTTTAGCAAATGTTGGTATGTTCAATTAGTTGCTCATCTAATTCATCTTTTCCAGTTCCAGTGATCCATTTTGTTATTTCTTCTGCACAGCTGTTATGAACAGATGCACATACTGTGTACGTTACAGAAGATTCTGGAAAATACTCAAAATGAGCATTAGCTCTGCTTTCCTGTTGTGAAAGAATCCTAGAACATGCCGATATCCCAAGGTTGTATGATGGGTCAAAATAGGTACCAGTGACCTCTTGAGATTCTCCTGATGACAATACAGGATCTATTGGCATGATGTTTTCTTAGAATGCAAGAAATGATTGATAGTTTGGAGTTGGGGTTTTATTTAGTTATTTATTTAGGGTTTTTGGGGGGGAAAGAGTAGTTTTCTATTTTTCATAAAATGTATTATGAATCTATTGCAAAAAAAAATGCTCCAGTCTGCAGAATAAAAATGAAAGTTGTTCTGTCCCCACTACACATTAGTCTGTGTGCAGCTCGACATGCAGCCAAACCCACCTATCCCCCAATAAAACGGACCGTGTGCATAGATCTGAATGCTTTATTGGGAGAATAGGATATGGTGAAACTGAGGGAAATAGGGATACATACAGTGAGAATCAAATATAAGATAGACAGTATTAAATTAACTAACCCTAACCCTACAGGTGGTGCAATCGCCTCACAATCAGGAAGCTGTGAGTTTGATCCTAGGTAGGGGCAGACATTTCTCTCTCTGGGCACACTGATAATGTATCTGCTGAAAAAAAACCCTCCAAATTTGCTACAGGGAAGGCATCCGGCCAGTAAACACTCAGCTCCATTCAGTTGCCCAGACTCCACCCCTCAAGGGATTATGGGGTCATTAAAAGAGGATGATGAATGGGGTTGGACCGGAAAGACTCAGTAACGACAGTATTTTATTAATATTTTGTAATAAGCATGTACGACTCCATCACTCCATCACATTGAGGATACAGTTCTGATTATAGTTAATCACCAATATTGAAAGTGCAGGCTTAAGAGTGACGGCTATATAGGTTAAAATCTGAGACTTGCTTTCTTTTTTTGGTCTGCAATGTGGAGATTGATTATTTTATACCTCACAAATGTTAGGCAATATCTATTGCTCTGTATTTTACAAATATATTGCTTACCATTCATTCAAATAAATTAAACTCATTTCAGAATAAATTGTGTTACCTTAAGTCCCCTTTTATCAGCAGATACAGCTTTACCTGTTACTATACTTCAAGATCCTTCACATCTGTAATGTTTTCTTGCAATGGGTTGAAAAAATATTTTAGCAGATATAAAATTGTTTTTGATATTAAAAATGCACTAAGAACCAAATGTATCTGAAATGAAATAATAATCCAGATTTACTCATGCAAATACATCCACAAAGAGGTCACCGGAGGGAAATGTTTTCTCATCTTCAAAATATCAGCTTCTTTTCTTCTCATTTATGTAACAAGCAATGACTTTTGGCAAGAAATTGACAAATAAAATAGTTCCCATGTCTCTAACTGGACCTGATTTACCAAGGAAACATTAAGGTCAAATCCTGATTTGGCCAGGTAGCTTTTCTGGTATACAGATTTCAAAACATCTTGGACAAAGATATTTTAAGGACCCACATAAATATATCTATGTTAATAAATATCTGAATCTATTGTTTGTTTTGCATTTGTTTCATTCCTAGTAGACACAGTCTTTTTCACCATATTGCCTAAAACTCTGAAAAGACTTGCTAGGAGAGAACTATTATAATTTTGACTATTATATAATGTGTGCGTGTATGTTTCTATGTGTTTATAGATATATACCATTTGAAGTGTTCATAAGATATCTAGAAAGACTGTAGAAAAAAAAGGAAGAAAATTCTATCTCAAGACTTTGCAGAAAAGTAGGACAGAAATATAATAGTCTGGGTAATAAAGCTTGTATACCTTGCAACTTCACAACCTAAGTATTTATTGCCATAATATATTATGAGATGCAGTTTTTGGAAGTCTGGAAACTTCAGTAATTAGAGAATGTATTGACTTACTCTGGATACTACAAGTATATTACATGAATATTTTATCTTCTTAATAATTAAACAATAATAAGTTTTTATATCCCAATCCTGAGTCAATATTTAAGTATAATTTCCATATAGCATCATGACATTGGTACAGAAATTTGTATCCATCACAAGCCACTATTTATACCACTGAAAATTTACCTTTTTAATCCTTTTACAGTTTTTGCACGGGTCCATGTTTTATTTAACAAGGAATAATATTCATAACAACCCAATAAACCATTTTAACACGTTCTAGTTGCCTTGAATTAAGCTAATGGTTTTATTGCAATAGAATATAGTAGTTGCATCTTTGTAAGTTTTACTGGATGCTCACTGATGTTAAAAAAAACCTGAGGAAAAAAATGTAGTATCACAAATAAAGAGTTTGCTGCTTCAGCTTGACACATGCCTGTATTGAAATGAAAACAGATTTAAAAAGCCATTTCATAGAGATGGAGAAATAATGGAAAGATAATTATGTTCACCTCCAGGATTTATCAGCTACAGGCACAGTTCAACTCTGCAAGTGCTGTCCTTGTCCAAGGACTTTAGCCACATCCTGCAATTCAAAACTTAATCCTGAATCAGAGAGAAAGAGAGGGAGGGAGGAAGGGAGGGAGAGAGACAGAGAGAGAGAGAGAAAGAGAAAGAGAAAGAGGAAGAGGAAGAGGAAGAGAAAGAGGAAGAGAAAGAGAAAGAGAAAGAGAGAGGGGGTGATCAGAAAAAAAGGAAAATAAGGATAATGTATTGATATGCATACTGGTTTGGGATGGATTAGATAAAATTCTTGTCACAGGGGAGTGTATTGAACATTTTAAAGGAAAATTGGATGTAAATACAATGAATAAAAATAACCCCAAATCTATTACATAGCCATTCCTGCCTATGATGTTTCTATCATCACAAATATTTCAACCTGAATAACTCAGCAGCTTAATACTTTTAAATCACATTTACATTTCTAACAGAGATTGGAGTTGCTGTTGATAGGTTCTGTGCCTGAACTTTCCACACATGAGTCACCCAAAGAGTTTAATTTTATTAAAATTAAGACCAGCCCTCTGACTTCAACAGACTGGAGAAAGCATGTCTTTGTTGAGCCCCATAAATTCGGGCCACAGCCACATACAACAAGCAATTGTGGGAAACTTGTTTATTTTGACCTCGCAGTTCCTGGATTCTAATAGTAGTATTTGGTTATAAGAAAGATGTCTTTGAGCTGAAATAAGTGCCTAGCACAAGGGGTTGCCTGTAACCAGACCAATATCCTCTCCTTGAATATAGCAGGCTGTAAATGTAATTGCAGGGAACCATATTTTTTTCTCTTTCTAAATTGATTTGACATTGTTTGACTGAAAGAAACTTAAAATTGTGATTATGTTTATCTGATGAGGACCAGAGCAATAATCTGAGTTCTGATGCTTAAATTCATTTTAAGTGAACTATTAAGAGAAAGATAAAATATGCACATATAATGCATTTCCTTTGCAAGGAAAGTAAGCATGTTTACTGCAAAAAGTAAGCATGTTTACTGTTCTTCAGAAGAAAAATGTTCCAGGGATCAGTATCTTTGGTGAATAACTCCCATGGATAAAGAGACCAGAGCATTAGTACAACCTATGGAATGATTAATATTCCTTTAAATGGTCAAAGTCACTGCTCCAAAGTCTTTCTCACATACAGTACCATTACAGCATACTGTACTACAGGTAATCCTCGACTTACAACCACAATTGAGCCCAACATTTCTGTTGTTAAGTGAGACATTTGTTAAGTGAGTTTTACCCCATTTTATGATTTTTCTTCCCACAGTTGTTAAGTGAATTACTGCAGTTACTAAGTTAGCAACGAGTTGTTAAGTGAAACTGGCTTCTCCATTGACTTTGCTCATCAAAGGCACACAATAATGATCACATGACCTTGGGAAACAGCAATGGTCATAAGTATGAACCAGTTGCCAAGCATTTGAATTTTGATCACATGATCATGGGGATGCTACAAAGGTTGTAACTGTGAAAAATGATCATAAGTCACTTTTTTCAGTTGTAACTGTTGTAACTTTAAATGTTCACTATCTGAACTGTTGTAAGTCGAGGACTACCAATATTGAAGTTCTTCCATTATGGGTTTTTCAGTTACTTCTTTCCTGAAACTTGCTCTTCTAGTAAATCTAAACTGGGTTCTGTGACCTCATGTTCATGGAGATAGCGTGGAAGACTGTAGACAACAGCACCATCAGGTGAGTTCTACTTTAAGACTATTAAATATGTTTTTATATTCATCACCCTTCTGCAACCAGATTTTTCCCAGTTGGATCAGAAATCTAACCATTCCTACTCAGTGTAACTAGGTCAGCTGGGGCTTATGGACATTGAAGTCCAAAATATATGTGTTCTAACCCAGCTCCCCAAACAAGGCAAACCCTCTGATATGAACTCAAAATATTCCTTTATTAGGAATGCTAGCAGCCCCAGCAAAAAGTTTATCTCACAGGCTAACAAGTTCAACAGGCCGGAACATGAATAGTTGTCTGCCACACCTATTCATCTCTGCCCCCTGCCTTTTATCCCCAGAGCTAGGGTGGGGCCTTGCTAGCAGTGGTGGCTCTGCCTTCCCCAGCATCGGCCCATGGATTTCCACTGCTCTCTTCTGCCTTCTGCACATCAGTGTAACAGGCACTGGACCCAGCTGTTCCTCCTCTTCCCCATCAGCCACCTCCAGACCTGGGGGCTGTTGACTCTCCATCCGAGGGCTGACGGATGGCCCAGGCTCCACCTCTCTCTCTCTCTCTCTCTCTCTCTGCCAACTTCATTCCCTCTTCCCCCTCAGAGTTCCCAGGTTGCCCTGATGCTGACCCTGACTCCCATGCCTCCTCCTCCTCTGATTCGACTGCTGGAGGGGCCGGCGGCCAACAGGCCACAACCATGTGTTTATTACTGCATTCACAGCTTGACATGTTTTAGGAGTGTGTCTAAGTGTATAGTATGTGAAGAAAGTCATAATCCATAAGCTACTGAACTTGCCATTGCAACTGAATATAGTAGTAAATATTGTATAATATTTGAAGTGAAGAGGGCACATTTTGATAAGGAATCCTGAGTGAGCAGAACTGGATTCTCTAGGTGATATTTTACAAGGTACCTGACTTCCTTGTTACAGAAACCCAATTTCTTTTTTTTTTTAATGCTGGAAACTGTTTTCTCTCCTCAATGTATGCCTTTCTGAGGATTATAAAGATGACTAAACTCCCTGAGAAGATGTAGAATACCATCGATGGCAGAGCCATTTCAAGGTAAAAAAGACTCAGGAGCATACACGTCGTAATAAATGTAACTGACAACCAGCAGATTTTCATTTGTGTTGACTACTAAACTGTGAAAATTGTGCACTGTTTATGCAAAAGTGCTTGTTTAAGACAGATGAACTGCCAAAGTCACTAGTCTTTAGATGCCAGGGTATGCCAATTCTGTGTCTAAAAACATGGCAACGAGACAGCAAGGATTGCCACATTATTGGCTGTTTGACTTTCAAATTATCCCCAACACCCCTTAACACCACCCTGGCTGTTCCCTTACTTTGTGCTCAATGTGTTGTGATGCAACTCTCAAATGTTTTTTTTAAGGATTCTCCATGGTCTGGGCTATGAAATAAATGTGAGGAAGTAGGAGGTAGAGCAAACAGTCTCTGAAATGATGCTTACACAAGCACGGGAGGTATTTTCCCCATGAAATCTGAGCAAATGAGAGAAAATGGACCATGTAGAGCTTCTGGAATTCTTTCCAATCCCCTTCACCATCTGAGGTTGGAGGAGGTCCCTGTGATTTCTTCTGCGTAAAGAAGAAATGTGTTGCCAGGAGCCGTGGTGGCACAGCAGTTAGAATGCAGTATTGCAGGCTAATTCTGCTGACTGCAAGCAGTTCGATTCTTACTGGCTCAAGGTTGACTCATCCATCTAGCCTCCTGAGGTCGGTAAAATGAAGACCCAGATTGTTGAGGGCAATAGGCTCACTCTGTAAACCACTTAGAGAGGGCTGTAAAGTGGCTTATAAGTCTAAGTGCTATTGCCTCTGTCTCTGTGTGTGTCTGTGTCTATGTTCACTTTCTTACCAAGAGTTAATTAGGGAACATGTGTGTACATGCCTGTAAAAGAGAGACTTAGAGGGTCTAATCAGAATTATTGTATACATGCTTCTGTTCTCTTCTCACATTGCATATATGGAAGTTAAGTAGATTGTCAACTCTGAAGCTGGGTTGACTGAGGCCATCTTGGAGGCTTCAGTGTTGCCATAATGGCGATGATGGATAGGGAGGCAGGAATAGAGATAGTTGGGGTTTTGTAGCCAAAACAAAATAGTTTCCCCTGAGAACCAAGGTCATTCCCACAGGTGGCTGAAGAGAGGAGGAGTGAAGTTTCCAAGCAACTGGACAGCACCTTGATTGGACCACTTGACTGATTGTTTGGGAAAGGGGGAAAACCTTTTACTTTTAATTAGGTGAAAACCACAGGAGCCTTTAGAGTTGGTTTTCACCAGTCTGTGCCAATATGATATATCCAATAAACCTGTTCTTTGAGGAACTTGCTTGCCTTGGAGTTCTGTCTGCTATGGGTGTATTACTTGGAACCATGACATAGACATTGCTGCAAGCGGTGGGAATCACAAGGTAAGCATCATCTACTGCATGTCACATGACTAAAGGGAGGGGCTTAGAATGGAATGGTCAGCAATTGTTGACTACAGTGTCCATTTTAGAGAATTTGATAGAGAGATGAGTATTTTCATTTGCAATTCCCACTTCACTTCTGAAGTTGATCTTTTATTTTGTTGGCTTTTCCTAGTCTCAACAGAACCTCACTGACAGGACCAATAAAAGGGTACTGAGTCCATTTATGTACAGACATATCTGGTTTTATAGCGCTTTGCTGAATCACTCTTTGCTAGAACTGATGTTACCTAGTTTGGTAGTGAAACGTCTGCAAGCAAATCTCCAAGCTCAAAAAGCACTAAGGACCCCACAGTTCAAAGCTACAAATATTATCTTCAATCAGTACTGATAATATCCTTCCAAAGTTGCCTATCCAGATGAGGAACATTTGATTGAATTTATCTGTTCTGCAATAAACACAGCCAGACCTACTGTCTGGGATTAAATGTTGCATTAGAGTTTGATTTTGTTTTGTTTTCTGTTGATAAGATAGCTACATTAGTTTCCTAATTGCTCTGCTTCATCCTTGCATAATGGGAGGAGTGATTATGACATTTAGTCATCTGGAGTCTTTGAAATTAAAAATAGCAGGGTAACAAGAGTGTTTCCATTTTTAATCTTGGCAATGAGCATTCTTGCAGATTCTGCACACATTTCCTGATGCCCCAATTCACCCTGGGTGCGTTTTCTCAAATTTTCTAACACTAGTGGGGTTTCTCCTTTTCTTCCATTGAACTCAGCAATGAGGTAGAGATTAATTATTTTCGTGGATGCTTGATTTCTTCCCAATAATCCCAACAGAAAGGTAGGCTTTTATCCTTTGAATATATTGGTTGAACCAAAACTACAGGATATGGAGTAAAACCCTTTTTCCCCTATACCACCAATGTTCTTTCCTCCCATTCCTTCCTCAGTATCTATCTATCTATCTATCTATCTATCTATCTATCTATCTATCTATCTATCTATCTATCTATCTATCTATC
>JANHFL010004301.1:23427-35678 GCA_032468155.1 Oxyrhabdium leporinum
GACGGTGAGAACAATCAACCAGTGGAACAGCTTGCCTTCGGACGTTGTGGGAGCTTCATCACTTGAGACTTTCAAGACGAGATTGTACTGTTAGAAACGGTGTAGGGTTTCATGCTTCGGCAGGGGGTTGGACTAGATGACCTACAATGTCCCTTCCAACTCTGTTAATCTAAATCTAAAAAAAAAGTAGAATTATAAAATTACATTGGTTTATCCTTGCCTCTGCCCATATCTCTTTAAAGACGATACTTCATTTCAGAAAGATACAGCAGGTGCATGATAGTCTTTATGAATAAGAAACTGCAGTCAACATGAGCTGAAGGAAACAACATGTAATAGCTCCAACTAATCTTGCTGAGGAAATGACACTAATATTCCAAATGCTTCCTTATTGTTTTGACATGGTTTTGAAACTCCCATCAAGTGCTGGCATTTTGATGAAACTTGTTGCCTAGCAACTACAACACGGTAACTTGAATCACGTTGTATTATGTGTATTGCATATGTATAAGTGTAAAAGACTGTACATACTGTGTCCCTCCTCGTCTCTCTGTTTTGCTCTTCTAACATTGGAGTGTCAACCTCCAAGTACAAAAGATTGCAGATATTTGTGCAGAACTGGAAAATATAGAACAGATAATTGTCTTCAGTGCAAAAATCATAGAAACTGAGGATAACTCCCATTGCAAGACTGAATCTAAATCTGTCTTGAATATCCCAGAAACAGCTTAATAATACTGTGTTATTGATGTGCTGTATCCAATAATTTGAACAGTGCTCTTGCCTGCTACAAGATTAATGCCTTAGACTGTAGCATTTTTAAAAAAAACCTGGGGGTTTTGCTGGTATTAAAGTCTAAAGACTAATTACTGAAATGAGTTGGCTTTGGCTAACCATTGAGACATTCAGAATGTTATCACTCATTCTCTGTGATTTCTCCATATTTGTTCTTTGCTACCAGTAATGAGCGAGACCAAAAGTTCATGTGTCATGCTTAGTAAAACTCATGATTCAAAATAGTAGTCAGACCCTTCTTCAGATCTAACATAAAGAAACTATCTAGTCATACTGCTGTCTATTTAACCTGTGTGGTCTACCAAAACTGAAATCAATATTTTCAGTAAATACTTTGCCTGTGCGTTTTAAATATAATTCACTTCTTAAATGGTAGTATTATTTCTGCGTGCTAATGTTGCCACGACCAAAGAGATATATAGAGCAATCCCATTCTCAAAATTAAAGGAAGTGTTGGTTTCGCTGATACTCAAAAGCAACAAAAAAATATTTCTAAGACCCATTCATTTAAAGAATGTACAAGAGATGAGCAACAGAAGTGCAAAAACCACAAACCAACACTGGGTAGAAATAGGAGAGATAACGTGACTATATAGCATATATTTTCTTGAATAACATCTCAGGTGTAGTACAAAATATACACTACCGTTTCTGAGAACATCTACCCTGAATCTCTGGAGGAAAATGTGGTCCATAGTTGAAAGTACTGAAGTACTAAAATCCTATGATCTGATGTCTGAAACAATATCTCCTTAAAGATCCCTTTGGCTCCCCTCTCGTTAATGTTTAAGGGTCTTTGAAAATCCTAGGCCTTGAATTAGTGTGGTGGGAATAGTGGGGTTATAGGATCTTATGATAGTTTTAATGTTTTCTGGATGTATATCATTTTCATTTTTTAAAAATTATTCTTATATTTTTAATGTACGTCACATGCACAGCCTTCAACGTTTTGAATGTAACCTCAGTTTTGTAGGGTAAGGTAAGGTTTATACAATCTGGACAGAATTTTAGAAATCTTTCAGTCATACTATGCATGTACCTAGTTTGGGCCTACTGTGGAGAGACAGTTTAGTGTAGTGTCCAAGGCATCAGGTTAGAAACCGGAAGACTATGAGTTCTAGTCCTGCCTTAGGTGCAAGGCCATGTGGGTGATCTTGGGCTAGTCATTTTCTCTCAGCTTTAGGAAGCAGACAATGGGAAACCACTTCTGAAAACCTTGCTAAGAAAACTGCAGGGCAATTTCCAAGAGTCAGATACAATTGAATGAAAAAACAACAACTTTGGACCAAGCACACTGTTTCTTTCCTTGGGAAAGAGGTCTAAAAAAATAAGAACTACCAATGGAAAGTAGTTAGAACTGGCATTATTGGTCACTTTACATGAGGCAGAAAATATATTTCAATCCTCATTATTGGCAATTAGCGGGTTGTTTATACTTCATTGTTTTGGAAAAAGAAGGCATAAAAAATGCATACTTATGTGGAATGTATATATGCTCATATGCTAGTTTCATTCAACAGATCTGAATTTTAAAAATATGAGTATAGCTTACCCAGCAACAAAATGAATCTCACATTAACAGGAAGGACTTATCATCAATTTTGTCTGTTGTTTGTGTACTATTGGCGGATGGCAATTAACTTCATGCTCATGGTCACTTCATGATCCAACTTTCACTTCATTTGGTTTTTTTATCTTTATTCTTGACATAGATTGGACACCTCTTCAGATGGAGAACATCCTATTGGGTCTGTATCTATAATAAGGTCTAAAGTGCATTATAATATCAAGTATATTTGTTCCTAAAACATGCACAGAAGCAAAAAATAATAAAAATGGTACAACCCAAGCCAGAGACATATTATCCAGGTAAGTTGCAGAACCTAACTAATCTTGGCTGATCTTGAAAAGCTAAGCAGAATCAGGATCTATCTAACACTTGGGAATCATCTAGAAATCCCTGGACTGTAAGGTAGAATGTGAAGCAGAAAAAGCATTCCAGAAGAAGGCAACGGCAAACCCTTTCTGTATTAATGCCAGAAAAACCCCTGTATATATTTCTGAAACTGCCAAGAATTGAGCATGACCCAAAGGAGATTTTATTTTTGAAGTGTATTCACAAGCAGCGTTTATATTATTTCATGCTTAAATAAAGTGCAGCATAAGTAAAGAAGAGAACACCATTTTGTTTGCTGTGGTTTATTAACAACTTTACAGAGGAGTTTGAAGAAGCTCAAAAATTTTGGTACAGTAATGCTGTTGTGCTTATACTTGACTCAGTTTAATATTATAAGAAGCACCTAATATTAGCTGACATCAGAGACAATTACTTTGCTTTGGCAAAGTTTTTAAATGTACCATAATCGTGGATCATGTTGTATTACATAAAATAAATAAAGTCTGTTAAATATCTGCCTATGAAGATCATTAATCATTTTCTCTCATCTTCCCTGCCTGCAAATCTTTATAGCTGGCACAGCACAAGCTGATTTTTGGCTTGCCTACCTTATGACTCAGTTCATTAGGCAAAACCGTGAGGCAGGTACAAACATTTCATCTTATATAAACTGTGAATAGCACATGGACAACTACATAAAAGCTCTTTGCATTCACCAAAAATGATATTTCTTCCGGATTACCTTAGGGTAAGTCACTTGTTGGCACAGGCAATCTTAAAATTACAACATGGGCTCTTTGCAGTTTTCGAAGCAACACAAAGGTTACTCAACAATAGTCAGGTTATAAGTTATTAGCTTACATGTTAGCAGAACAGGAAGAAGTACTGACAGGTTTGGACTTTGGTGTTGGAGAAGGCTCCTGAGAATACTGTAGACAGCCAAGAAAACAAGCAAATGGATCATCAAAAAAGAATTCTCAATGTCCAAATGGCTCAAATTACCCTACTTTGAACCCATTATATGGAGGCCCAGCTCTCTAGAAAAGGCTTTAATGCCGGAGAAATTGAAAGGAAGGAGACGAAGAGGATGACCAGCAGCAAGATAGATGGACTCAGTTTTAGTCACCATGAATACACCATTGAAAGATCTGAAAAACTGATTTAGGTAGATTTTCCTCATGACCATCTATCCCTATGTAGTAACTATGAATTGAAAATAACTTGGTAGCATATAAACAATTCATTATTATTGCTCCAGGGAAGTAAAATGCTGCTGATAAGATTCCCAGGTTGATGATTATGGAAAACATACTAGCAAGGCATTGGGACGACATTTGCTCTCCATTTATGTGCCGCAATGATTTTAGTCCAAATATATTGTGAAATAATTCTTGAATATATAAACCCATTAGCCAGCTCATACTGATTAGTATTAACAACCACTGATTAATTATTAACAAGGTATTTGTCTAAAACATTTAAAATAAAGTACTATTTCTATCATGGAGTCTCACTTTAAATGCCATACAAAACCAGCAATATGCAGATAATTAAATATATAATTTGGCCCTTAGCTAAACATCTCTTACGTTTAGCTAGCAGTACCATAAAGTGCCTCATTTCTGATTAGTTTCTTCTTTTCAGCATGTGTTGCAAAGGAAAGAGGGAGATTATTTCTAAGAGTAGTACATTGGGATTCGTAGACATGTAGATCTTCAGTTATACAGTTCAATGGCAAATTGTACTTAGACTAGAATGGCCTTTGATATAAAAATCTGTAATAAACTCTTTGCTATTTCTGTTTCTACAGGGATAGCCTCTAGTGTTAATTTGTTGCAGCAAAAGCAAGAGGCTTGTGGCGTCTTAAATACTACTAAATTTAATATGCATGAATGCATTACAATGCACTTTAACAACTACATGGAATCCAGCTCTTGGAATGGAGTTTTATAAGCAAGTATAGTTCTTTAGAAAGGGCGGTATGATGAATAGAAAGATGAGAGACAAAGATATCTATAGTTTATGACATTAATAAAGTTGTAGTTGTTTATGGCAATCATTCTTGTATTGATCCTATAATTTCTCCTTAAATAATGAGAAATAGAGATATACCCCTTGATGAATTCTAGCTCAGATATTTCTTGATGAAATTGATCTTAATAGTTCCTTTATTTTAATAAATATATGAAATATTAAGTTATATATTAATATAGTTGATTCAGTTATTGATAATTCAGTAAATTCCCGTTCCTCTTAAGATAAGTGACAATCTCTTGCGAATCCAGAGTTTCCCCATCAGTTTCTGGATTACGCCACTTTGGATATCACATATATGCCCATTTGTTCTTTTGCTTGTTTGGCCAATATATATTGCTGACAGTCTATAATATATTGGATGATAAGGTATGTGCTCTTTTGACATTGTAGCTGATGTTGCTAATAATTTATTGCCAAAGAAAATATGGAGATGTATTAGCACTTGTATCTACGCCATTGTAGCATAGACTATTGTTGCTGGAAACTGATAAAGATATTTATTAATGGTGTGCAAAAAAAAAAGCGCAAAAATGCTTTGTGTGTGTGTGTTTCAAACAAAATACCTC
This sequence comes from Oxyrhabdium leporinum, assembly GCA_032468155.1. Taxonomy (NCBI): domain Eukaryota; kingdom Metazoa; phylum Chordata; class Lepidosauria; order Squamata; family Cyclocoridae; genus Oxyrhabdium; species Oxyrhabdium leporinum. The sequence goes on from JANHFL010004301.1 coordinate 28,723, forward strand.
GCTCAGAATATTCATTCTATCAATCTGTTTTTGAAAGGACCATATTGAGTATGATTAATGTAACTAAGATTACTAAAATTATCAATATTACTACTATTATTTGGTATCAAAACTAACAATACCCAGATGCCACACTGTTCATGTATTCAATACTTATATATATCTAAAAATAAAAAAATTACACCCCCCCCAAAAAAAGAAGAAAGGACTATATTTTTATACAACAAACATCTACCTCCATTTTAAGAGTCTCATGTTTCTCAAACTAAACTTGAAACATGTTGACAATCTTGGCTAGAAGAAACAATGGAAATATAGAAAAAATGTTTGCTCCAGAATCACAATAATAAAGTTTGTACTGAGCACAAACAGAGAGCCAGTTTGCAAAAAAAATGTCAGAGAAATTTTTATTTTTTTTTTGAAATCTCTCCTATTATGGAAGTACTTGTTTCATCTTCTTCCTATGCTACCTGTCTTGAATTCAGTACTTGTTGTAGCTTAGTAATGTGTTAACTGAAAATAAATACAAAAATAGTGGATTAGTCAACCAGTTCCCTCTGGAAAAAAAATGCCTTAATCTCTCTCACATGCTTTTTAACCTAATTTGTGTATGCCTAATTCTAATTTTGCAGACAGTTAGAAATAGGACTGTTGTTTCCTTCTGCACCAGACTTCCCTGCAGATTGACTTTTTGAGGGGGGAGGAGGGAAAGGGAGAGCGATGAGCTCAACCACAGGCTGATTGCCAGCCCCCCAAAAAAGTGGGTGGGTAAGCAGGCAGGTAGGCTTGGAGGCAGGTTGTCTGGCAGGCCAGCAGAGAATTTCCTTCCTGGGAAATGCACAAAAAAGTCCCTTTCTGCCTGGCTCCCTAGCATTTACATCCCAAATGTAAATCACATTTATACTGTCAGTAGCACAGAGAACAAAATAGTAATCATAAGCCATGCACAGCACACTGCCTCAGTAAAGCAACTCCTTTTTTTAACCTTAAAGTCCTAAAGGAGCAGAGGGACTGCAGCAAAACAGAGCAAGTTCAAATATGCCTTTGCAACAAATGCACAGTAGGCTATATCAGCCAGGCACAGGAGCATGAGCCAAAGTATGCATTTACATGTGAACTTAGTTGGTCAACCAGCACAGAGACTTTAGCTTTTTTAGATATACAATGAATTTTCATTTTTCAAAGTCACTCAAAGTCAATAACTCCAAAGGAGCAAAGTTTAAACACCCAACTAAATATAGCAAGCCAGCAGCCTAGAAAAGTGGTTTTTTTCCCCATTCTCACCTAACCCAAGTCAATGGCAACATTAACATGACTCAACCTGCTGACTGTAGTAGCACAGAGAATAAAATTTAAAAGTTAATATTCCAGTTCCAATCACATTACTAAATATCAGTCTGCTAAATACCATCTACAAAACTCCCAATGGCTACTAGATAATAACAGGAAAAAATCTCCTGTCTCTTGGTTCATAATTGCTGAGATTGTTGGAGTCAAAGTTTTGTAATACAGGTTGGTTTTGTTTCTTGAACAGTGCCAGTTACTAGTTTGGACCATTTCATGGTCATTATGGAGGGTATTAAACCAGAGATATTCCTGACTGAGATATTCCTCCAGAAGAAGAAACTTAGCATAATAAATAACATTAATCCAAGTTATAACTTCAATAATCTCATTTGCCAATTGTTAGGGAGCACAGCAGACAGTATACTAACAGTATTTCTATACAGCCTCAGCGATTAAATGTTGTAGCAGGCAGTCAGATGTTGCAGACTGTTAGTTGTAGTATCCACAAATTTAGTATCTGCTCAGCAAGATATAGTTCTTGCTGTGCACAACCTCTGTCTACCTTGCCATTGTCCAATCCTAGTCTGCTGTGTTACAGATAGTTTTGCAGACAAAGCTTCTTCTTCCGTCAACCAGATCACCATGATTCTTACAGGTCCATCCTTTCATTCAGCATTAAATTCTGAGTAATAGGTATTTTATCAGCAATTCATCTGCTGCAATTTGAATATAAAAGATGCCAGCCTGATATCCTTTCCCTGCAACTAGTTAGTTGCAGTCTTTCATCATATCTCCCCCTATTGGTTACTACTACTGTTCTCTTGTCTCCATTTCTTCAGATGTACATAATTAAGATTTCTGTTTGTAGAAATGTTGCTTCCTGATGCATCTCTCCGACTTTACATAAGCAAAATTCCTCCATGGAAGTATTTGCAATTCCAAATTTTGTAGTCCATTGCTTACACATCCATGTTTATAGGCTATTGACTGTACTTTTTCTCCCTACTAAAAAATGCATAATCAATACAAAGATTAGCTGCAAAACATCCTTGGAAATTATTCTTCTAGACTACTGCTACAAAATCAAAGCAGCAAAAATCCAAAAGAGGATACACGTCTTTATTGCTATCTTGTGATCTTTTGGATTTTTGCAGAAGCAACCTATAGAATTATACTCTGTCTCTGTTACATAAATCAGAATCTAGAGCCTTCTTTCCTAGAGCTGCAGACCTCAATCAAGCTTAGTTCTAAAATCAAATTACGTGCTGAGCCTCTAATGTGGAATATATGAAAAATCATCTGCATATTTATTTATTTATATCCCCCCTTAATTTTTTCACTTAAGGCAGTGAACACACACAGTACTCCTTCCTCCTCCTATTTTCCTCACAACAATCCTGTGTGATGAGTTGGGCTGAGAGAACCACTGACCCAAAGTCAACAACCAGCTATACATGCCTAGGGTGGAACTAGAAGTCACAGTCTCCTGGCTTCTAGCCTAGTGCCTTAACCAACCAGACCAAACTCATCTATGAACTTGTTTCCCTCATGCTAAACCTGGCTAATAAAGTTCCCAAACCTTAATTGTGTGAAAATTTGCGAGATAACTCAGTTGAGTAAATGAATATACATATAAACTTTAAATACTGTGGCACCTAAATTTTATATCTACTCCATAACATACAGCTTCGTAACAAGGAAACTCTGCCCTTCAAAATAAACAACCTTGTTTTTTAAAAATGATATTTTTGAAATAAAATATAGACTATGATAATCTAACATGAGAATTAGAAATAAAAATGTGTAGTGTGTACTTTGAGCTACCTCATTTATAGAGTTTGGGTTTTGTAATTTCCATTATATGTTGTTTTAATGCTGTCGCTGTTGTTTTGATTGTGTCATTGTAAACCACCAAGAATTGTACTGTTTCAGTGGGATAAAAATCAGATAAATAAATATATGAACCTCAGTATTATTTCTCCATAATGGTAACAGGGTAGATATGCTAAGGAGCTTTCCTGGAACAATTTGATGAGTTTGTGATATAGGAGATGGTTATGGGTTATGAAAAACAGCAGCATTGCAGAAAAGAAACAGGAAGGGAAAGCTTGGCATCTGGAATTCCTCCAAGCCACTTAATAGCAGCGGTGATCTGTGTCATGTAACCAAAAACGTGACGTCAAGAAGGGGACAGCTGCCCAATTGCTTTTTCCAAAGTGTCAAGCTTCTCTGGTGGCAGCTTGTATTGGAAGCAGTACGCTCAAGAATCTCTCTCAGATCCCTGAGTAGTAAGATTGGTTAAGAAAAAAATCACAACATAAGAACTTGGGCTAGTACTTTCAAATGAACAATATGAATCCATGCAAATTAGGGTGGGATAATTCTTCCTCTCACATTCTCCTAATGTAAAAGAGAGGAAACCGGTCCCTTTACTGAAAAAGGGGCTCACTGCATCTCTTAATTGTTTAAGAAATGGCTGCTAATTATCTTGCAGCCATTTCTTAGGTGGTCAGGTGGTCCAATGTGAATAGGATTAACATAGGGCTGACCACCTATGTGAATAGGTGATCAGCCCTATGTGAATACAACCTGATTTCAAATTAACCTTCTTTTGCCTGTTTCTCTCATTTCACCAAACTTTATTATGTTCTATTCTGTTTTTTGACAATTATCTTGATGATGGCTGGATATAGACCCAAGATATCTTTCATGTATGTTCTCTTCAACATCTTCTTCTTTTAGAAAAAAATAACAATCACAAAACTTAGACTTCTGATTAAATTCCAAAATGTAATCTCAGTAGGGCAGTTTTGTTAATTTTTAGTGAAATAATATTGGAGAAAGCAGAGTAATACATTCAATTATTTTATTAGAATATATTTTATTAGAATATAAGTGTTGTGGGTCATCAGCAGCCAGTGGAGCTGGCAGCAGATTAGGACAGTGAGGTGGTTGAGGCGGAACATGGGCCAGTCCTGGAGTCTGGGGAAGGCTCTGATGAGTGCTCTGCATCAGAGGCAGAGATGGGGCTAGGGTCATCTGACAGTTATCAGCTACCTTCGGAGTCGGAGATCAGTGGGGCAGAAGAACAGCTGGAGCCTGTTCTCAATGTACGCATGTACAGTGCTGCCAGGAGAAGGGAACAGTTAAGGAACAAGGGTTGACTTGGGAGTAAAGGCACAGGTGGATGGTGAATGGCCCCTCCCATAGGGAATAAAGAGGAGCGAAAGGGGAGTGGTGTTTTGCAGGAGACAATTAGTTCATTTAATTGGTGTGAAGATTTGTTCGTGACCCTCAGAGACTCCTGGCCCAGCATTTTCTTGTACAGAGTTGCACTTGGAAGCTATTGGCCTGGCAGCTCTCCAAACCTGATAAGGTCTGTGGTTGTAATTCACCCTTGAAAGACTGTTTGCCGGGACTTTTCTGGATGTGAATGATAGGAATTCACATTAGCCTAATAAAAGGGGGTTTTGTCGGGACAGGAAGTCTGCTTCGTGATTTTGTGATGCCTAGGTCAGAACAGAAATGTAAGCAAGGTACAGGTAGTCCTTAACCTATGACCTTAACCTGGACCATTGAGCCCAAAATTTCCATTGCTAAGCAAGACAGTTGTTAAGTGAGTTTTGCCTCATTTTAGGACTTTTTGCCACAGTTGTTAAACAAATCACTGTAGTTGGTAAGTGAATCATGCAGTTGTTAAGCACATCTGGCTTCCTCCATTGACTTTTCTTGTCAGAAGCCAGCTGGGAAGGTTTGTGTAATCACAAATGGTGATCCATGACTACCAGAGCCCTGCAACGTGCCAGCTACCAAGCACACAAGTTTTGATCAGGTGACCACGGGGATGCTATAATGGTCATAAGTGTGAAAACTGGTCATAAGTCACTTCTTTCAGTGCCATAGTAACTTTGAATAATCCCCAAACAAATGGCTGTAAGTCACAGACTATCTGTATCAATGTTGGGAAGAAAAATGTACTTTGCTACTTGCCTCTCTTGCCTGTCTGTCCACCACTGTTCAGAGCCTTTGGGGAAACTGCCCAGTGGAGCAATTCATTTGAGCCCCAGCAAGTTGGACAGGGAACAGAGAGCTTGGAACAAGCCAGACTCCCCCCACCCCCCGCCCACCTTGGGCTTGTGGCTGCCCCTGCCAGACAGATTCATAGAAACCGGTCTGGGACAGAACCATTTCCAAGGGGCAGCTCCCTCTGGGCATCCTCAGCCTGGGTGGAGAGGTTTGCCACCTGCTGCAGAGCCACGCTTGACATATCACCGAGCTACAGCCACAAGGTGGGAGGTGACTTTTGGGTTTTCTGCCTCACAGGCAGGAATTAGAGCTCTGTGGCTCCCATGACTGAGCAGGAGAGGGGAAAAGAAAGAGGCAGCATCTTCCATCACAAAAAAGGCAAAGCTTGTAATAGCAAGCCCTAACTTGCTCAAGGAGCCACTGCTGCTGCCGCTATCATGTGGGTGGATTTGGCAATTGACAGCGTAGGCGGTGATCTAAGTGTGTTTCTGACGAAGAAGAAGATGGTATGCTTAGTAAATGCGGGGTAATGTGTTGGCAAGACATTGAAATCATGTGCTTTTTCTCAAGTTCTGTTAAAGAAACTGGGCTGTCTTTTCCTCCTCTCCAATCTCAAAATGCTTGAAGTGAAATTGGATGGCAAGCCCACTCCTAGGTGTTACTTGAGTGACTCACGCTGAATGAGACAGGGTAGGCGGGGAGCTCTTCTCGGAGCACGTACACCTTCCCCTTTCCTGTGCAAAAAACAGCTCTCTGCTCTGCATCAAACCATGGGAAAAGCCTGTTTTTGCTCTACTCAAATCTATGCCTGCCAGACTGCAAGAAGGAGATCCCCCTAGCCTGGGCAGCTGCCCCTCCCAGCCCCCAACTCTGGGGAGCCCCAGCAGCTGAGAACCGTAACTTTGCCTGAAGCAGATGGGCGCTGAGGTGCACTCGACAGGCGAGGGGGACTGCCCCCCCTTTTCCCGCTGAGGCAGCAGGGCAGGACTCCAGCAGGTGCCACCTCCAAATAGAAGGTGTGACATTGTTGCAAGGCCTCCTGCTTTGACTGTCTTCAGAAGTCAAACGGCATGAGTCAGACATTCTGATTTGCAGTCACTTTCCTCTAGCAACATGAACACAACATGCAGAGGCTGGAAAATTAGTCACAATCTGGCAGGGAGAGCATCCCCCATGGCTAGCAAGGGAGAGCAAACTACCCAGGGTATTTATTCTCCCTGAGAAACAGGAACCCTCATTCAGCATGGGCTGGAGCTCATTTCAGCCTTGCCTTCGTGGAAACTTTTTCCCTTGGTTCCATATTCATTTTTGTATCCAAAATAATAGAGAAGATGGGTTGCAGGAAAGAAATTGACCTTAGTTGGTGCTTTTCCAACTCTCAAATAAAAAGTCACTTCTCCATCATTGGGAGATTTTATTGATGCCCCTCGGGTTGGGGTGCCACATCCACAGGTCTCGCTGTTTTTATCAGGCAAAAGTAGCATCACACTGCCATTCCACCTTCTGGGGGGAGTGAAACTTTACAATGTGTAGGGAAAGGGGACAAAGCTTGCCACAACACTGCTTGCCTTTTCTGGCCCTGCTGCTGCCACTCTTCCCAAACCGCCAAAGTGGCCTCTCCCCACTTCTGTTCTGCTATTCAG
>JANHFL010004301.1:35778-49802 GCA_032468155.1 Oxyrhabdium leporinum
GGAAGAGAGACCAGGGTCCTTGTCCAGGTGCCGGAAGGTCGCAGCGCTTTGGATGGGGGACAAAACCTTCAGCTGAAGCTGGCAGAAGTGAATGGGGGGCCTGAGTTGTTTCCTCCTTTTGGTTCTGGGACTTTATCATCTCCGATGATGGATGGAGGGGGGGCACCAGCCCAGACCCACCCAGGGCTTGATCTGGGGGTCCTTCTGGACCCACAACTCCTGCCTGAGGAGCAGGGGGCAGCCGTGGTCAGGAGGGGCCATGGCAGAGTTTGGGGTGTTGCCCCAGTCGCTCCCTTTCCTGGGCCACGTGCCTCCCTTCACGGCCACTCACGCCCTGCTCGCCTCCAGGATGGACTACCGCCACGCGCTCTCCGTGGGGCTGCCCTTGGAGAGTATCCGGGGACTTCGACTGAGGCAGAATGCAGCTGCGAGGACAGTTGTGTCTCTGCTTAAATAGCAGGGGACAAAGAGCAGATGGGCCTCCACTTAGAATGGCTCAGTTAGTTCAAAGTTACAATGGCATTGAAAAAAGGGACTTAGGGCCGTTTTTCAGGCTTACAATTATTGCAGTATTGCTAACTTAACTGAGGTGATTAACTTAACAACTGTGGCAAGAAAGGTCATAAAATGGGGTAAAACTAGCTTAACAACTGTCATATTTAGCAAGATATATTCTGGGCTCCACTGTGGTCGTAAGTCGAGGACTGTCTATAGACTTATTTGGAAGCCTCCTTCCCAAATGGTGCACAGAGACAGAATTGAACACAAGGACACACAATCGTGCACAAAGGGCCAGAGTGTGACTGTGACAGGAGGGGATGAATGGAGGCAGGTGGAACCTCCTGGGACTTTGCTGCCTTCAGACGGAGCCCTTCCTCCCCTGGGATGAGTCCCGAGTTGGACCCTCCAGGGAGACACAGACACACACACACACACACAGAGTGTGTCTGTTGGGGGGGACTGAGCAGGTTCCCTCTCGCCTGGGGGGGTGGGATCCCCTCCATGACAGCCTCTTCTCCTGGAAGCGAAGAAAAGGGGGAGCCGGAAGGCAGCAGCCGAGAAGGACTGAATTCTCCTCTCTCGCTGCGGCCATTTTGCCAGCTCTGAGCAAGCCGGAAGAAGGGAAAGGATCTGGGCAAAGCAAAGGGGAAGAGAGACCTTTTCTTTCCAGTCTCGGCCCAGAAAAGACTCGCAGGGAGGCATGGAAAATGCAGGGAAACCGATCCGCTCTTCTCCCCTGCTGGGAATCCTCTCCCCTTCGGCTCCTTGTCCTCTTCCGGGCCGAGGAAGAAGTCTTCTGCTAGGGAAAGGTCTCCCCTCCACCCTCTCAAATCCAGCTCTGATCTCCAGGGACAGGATGGCCGGGAACTGCTCCGGGACCCTCAGCTCCCCCGTCTGAGCTTCTGGGGTCTTTCTGGTTCAGCCACAAAGGATGGTGGATGCAGGCGCTATTTTCCCAGGGTCCCTCCTGGTAACACAACTCTCTGAAGTGGGGATGCTGTGGACCAAAACTTGGGGTTCCTTTCTGGGGGTTGTTTGTCCTGAGGCTTGGCCAGAGTTTCCCACAAGGCCCATTTCCCAGAATGACCGGGGGGGGCTTTCCCCCACCTCTGCTGTCCTGCAAACCCCCTTTTCATGGGGCTGACATGGAATCTCCTGGACCCGCAAAGAGGAAAGTGGTTCCTGAAGACCAGGAATTCTCTCGGCCTGTTCGAGGAGCTCTTTCCCCCCTCCAGATAGGGAGAAGCTTCCCTGGTCAAGTGAGATCCTTTCATCTCTCAAACTGATCGCACTGATCTTGGATCCTTTTAGGAAAAAACCTCCAGATGAAAAAGTATTTTTGGGGTGCAATCCGATGGGATGCAGCCGCCCCTCTTCCTCCCAAATAAGCCGCATTCCAGCAAACACAGTCCTGGCTAGGCTGGTTCTTCCTCTGGCTTTGCAAAGGGGGATTTTCCCGATTTCTCTTGATCTGAAAGTGTTCAGGACAGCCAGCAGCACCTTCTGGGGCCTCTGCCCACCTGCTCCGGGCCCAGAATCCGCCTCCGTCCCTTTGGGCAGAACCAGCTGTTCTTCCAGGGTCTCTGGCTGAGAAGGGCGTCCCAACTGCCTGGGATCTGGTCCCTCCAGGCTGGCTCTTCAGGATCAGGGAAGCATCCCTCTCGGGGGTCTCAAGTGGGAGCAGTCCCGCCGTGGCTCAGGGGATGGAGGGAGTCTGCCCAGCGCTCCCTTCCTAGGAGTTGGGCAGAAACAGCCCCTTGCAACCTCCTCCCACCCTTTGGGTCTCCCACCTGCGGAGGGGAGGGGGATCCAGCCAGGCTGAGTCTTGGACGGGATTAACCCACCAACCTGACTGTCCAGCTGAGGGGCCATAAGGGGCCAGGCAGACTGACTGACAGATATAATGGTAAAGGGGGTTAAATCCCACTCCCTCCCCTGAGGGGTCTCACAACCCCAACACCCCCCCCCCAGTCTTGGAGAAGATTGAGTCACACAACTTTCTCGGGGAGGGGGGGGAGTGCCATAATGGGCCCAGATAGGCACACGCACAATGGGAGGGGGAAGGCTTGTATTCCTCCCCCTCCCAGGAGGGGTCCCAAAACGTCCCCCTCTGAGCCCTCTGCAGGGAATCCCCAGCAATGCTGCCAGCAGCTGCTTTCCTGCAGGGAAATCCTGGATATATTAATTCCATGATCTGTTTTTGATCTTAAAACTATCATGTGATCTACTCAGGCAAACCATTTTAGCCTGGGACCCGCACAGTGATAGAAAACTATAAAAATTAGGAAATTATTTTTAAAAATGTAAATCTGAGTGAAATATAAGTTTCTCCGACATTTTGAATTGCACCCACCCAGTTTGGGCATACAAATCTATGCTTACATAATAATAGTGAAGTTTGATCTATAAGAATTCCATCTCTGGACTGAAGTGCAGTAGCCACTTAAAAAGTGATTTATGATATTTAATTCTACTCTGTTTTTTCTAATTTGTGCTGGTTTTAAAAGCAGAGGTGAACAAGGATGAAAAACTATTCAATTAGCAAAGCAGAGAGTGCATGTGTTCAGAAGTAAATTAAATTAATAATAAAGTCGTATTTTGTGGATGGAAAATTGGCAAATAAAAGCTCTTGAGGTACTGATATTTTTTCCTATTATTTTATATATAGTATTTCATTTAAAATTTTAGAATAACATTTTCTTAACCTGTCCCACATGTTCTGAAAGAAATTGAACTGAAAGACAAAGACTTTCTCAAGACAAAGATATTTCTCAGCAAACTCACAGCTAGCAGCAGTCTAAACTATCATTTAACCCTGAAGATGTATTGGTGAGCACAGAAGGAAAGTGTAGATTTGACCTATTCATTATGTAACTTTACCAAAGAAAGCAAGTAATACTGTGTTTAATACTTGTAAGTAAACATGCAAAGGTTTTCCCTGCTAGACTATATTGGAATCCTGAAATCATTAGATTAAGTACTCCTTGGATCCTTCTTTCTTTTTCATTTCCCACAATAATCTTAATAGTACATTGGTGTTACTTGCCCATCAATGTTAGCTATTATTAATACTAACTGGTAGGACATATAAATGAACATTTTAAATAGGCCTGAAATGACCATTGTCTTAGCATTTACCATGAGAACTACAAACATAAATTAAAGTAACTGAGGAGAGGTGCAAGAAATTTAAGGGAAAGAAAAAGCGAGAAAGGAGCTAGGAAATACATCCTCCCCAGCCTAATCTTGACCCTTAAATATTTGTTTTAGACCAAACTGCTTGAGCAAATATGCTGTTCAGCTTGATAGTTTCCATTTTTCTATTTAAAATGTGTGCATGTGTGTTTTCCTGACAAGCAGAGGAACACAGGTGTTATTCAGAAATGTCTCTCATGGCATTTTCTTTTATTTTTATTGATCCATTCAGTGTACATGAAGCAGAATGTTTATTGCCCAGATAGGTAATGAACTCACAAAAAAAAACAGGTTTTGTAAAATGTGTGTTATCTTCTCAATGAAGAGAATAACAAGCTGCAATGGATATTTATAAAAGCTCTCCACGACCATTCAGTATCATTCTCAAAGTTTCACTTAATTTTACTTGGAGATTTTATTACTCTACCTGAGATGCCAAACCGCCAGGCCTAGACTAAAGGTTGAAACAATAAAAACAGAAACAGACTCCCTCTTAGCTTTTCCTCAGTCATTTCACCTCTTGTAAGAACTGTTATCCTTGAACATCAGTCTGATCACCCCATCTCTGGCAATGTTTCCATAGAATGATGTCCATTAGGGGAAAGGATATAAATAACAGCGAAGCCTTCTAATAAAACTTTATGGACTAGAGGTTTTACAAGATAACTTTTCTATCTTGAAGGAATCCTTTCTGCATTAAATTGTACCCTGAGGAATTCCAAAAAAAAAAAACCCCACTTGCAGATAAGTCTCTGTATGAAAGAAAGAGATCCAGTATGGAGAAGCAGGATCTCTAAACAACAAATGCTCACTTAGTTAGGTTCTGTAAAAGCAATAAGTCCAGTCAAACCAATGGAAACTCAATAAAACCATGAAGATCATAGCATTCTTCACACCATTTGCCTGGACATGAGATAGAAAAAATAGATGGTTCTAAGTCCTCCATGAAAATGTTCCATGTTCTTCCCTGTTCTGTGTTTCAATGTTTGTTGTCATGGCAGAAACACAAACATCCCATGGCATCATCAGGAGTGTCATAGACGTTCCCTATGTTACTAGAAATCCTTCTGAACCTCAAAGCCTCTCCTATGAGCCCCCTTTCCACTCCTGTAGACAACACAGAGACATTTTGACTGTCTAATTTAAACAAGCATTGTGTTGGGGGAATTTTAATATTACACACATGTCTGGGGGGGGTTATTGTTGTGGCCTGCCAGCGGCTAGCGGTGCTGGCGGCAAACTCGGACAGTGAGGAGGTTGGGGTGGAACATGGGCCAGTCCTGGAGTCTGGGGAAGGCTCTAATGAGTGCTCTGCATTGGAGGCAAAGATGGGGCCAGGGCCATCTGACAGTTATCAGGTGCCTTTGGAGTTGGAGATCAGTGGGACAGAAGGACAGCTGGAGCCTGTTCCTGATGTGTGCATGCACAGAGCTGCCAGGAGAAGGGAACAGTTAAGGAACAAGGGTCGACTTGGGAATAAAGGCACAGGTGGATGGTGAATGGCCCTCCCATAGGGAATAAAGAGGACCAAACGGGGAATGGTGTTTTGCAGGAGACAATCAGTTCATTTAATTAGTGTGAAGATTTGTTCGTGACTATCAGAGACTCCTGGCCAAGTATTTTCTTGTACAGTGTTGCACTTGGAAGCTATCGGCCTGGCAGCTCTCCAAGCCTGATAAGGTCTGTGGTTGCAATTCATCCTTGAAAGACTGTTTGCTGGGACTTTGTTGGATGTGAATGCTAGGAATTCACATTAACTAAATAAAAAGGGGTTTTGTTGGGACAAGGAGTCTGGTTTGTGATTTTGTGAAGCCTAGGTCAGAACAGTAAGTCCAGTCTTTAAAAAACCAAGCAAGAATCTTGATGAGTAACACATGAGAGTGACACATTTGACCTTTTCAGATTTTTTCACCAGGGAAGAGGAGAGGGAGAAGCCCAGTAAGAAATCATTGAATCCCTTCATAAAGTTATCACAAACTGAGTCAGGGAAAGTCCCTTCTTAAGAAATTATTCCTGACAGATAGAATTTTGTGTTGCATATAGAGATTGAAGTATGTTGTCACCCACCACATCTCAAATTAAAATTGGAAGTCTAACCATCATACTGGCAATGTTAAATATTTCAATGCTCAAATGTATCAGTGACATTAATCTAAATAAAATGTTTACTTTAATAGATATGTTTATCTGTGCAGACTTAAATCTCTCCTGGGCTTACAGTGGGTTACTGCTCATCTGTATGCCTTTGCATGTGTGCCATCAAATCCATGTTGACTCTTAGAGATCAAATAAATGAATTTTCTCCAAGACAATCTGTCTGCAACTTGGTCCTTCAGATTGTCCATTGGTTTGAGGGTAATTGAATCCATTCATCTGTTCATGGCCATCTTCTTCTTTTTCCTTCCAATGTTCCAAGCACTATAGAGTCTGCCAGACAATTAGGTCTTCACATAATGTAGCCAAAATGTGATAATTTGACCCTTGTCACTTATTCCTCAAGCACGTATTCTGCATTAATTTATTTGATGATCCACTAGAAGTCAATGGATTTGAAAATAATATTGACAGGACCCTCTGATTTTTGCTTATATAAACACTCAAAGTAGCTTACAGAAGAGAATATAAAGTAAAATTATAATTAAAACAAAGTTTAAAATTAAAATCAGTATAATTAAAATCAACAGTGAAAAGCTTGGTGAAAAGCATGTTCAGAAAACCTGGGAACTGAAAGTAGTCTACACAGGCTGGGTATCATAAAGGTGAAGACCCATATTAGGCTTCTCAATCCAATCACCTGGCACGTTATTGGCTAAGTGGCAGTCCTTCAGATAATAGGATTGTAACCTGTAGTCTGTAAAGACTGATACTTTAAATTTGTCTGATAGGCAATTGGACTCTCTCAGATCTGTTTTAGACTGGCAGCTGCTACAAATCTCCGCATGGGTGGAGGAGAAGTTAAAATGATCTGTTCCACTGCCTTTCAGTAGAAGCATTGTATAATGCCTGTGCCACGAATTGGTTAGCAGCATTACACCAATAACAATTTCTAGGCATTTTTTTTAAAGCTGCATGTTGCATACAGATAACCATTATCACCTCTGGCTGGCTTAGGAAAGTCATGGTTGATGCTCTAGCTGTAATTGTGCAAACACATTTCTTTTCATAGTTGCCATCTGCAAAATCCAGTGAAAGTTAGTACTCACATATTGTAAAACGACTTTCCTGAATGAGTGCAGCCTTGTTCCATACAAGCTTTATCTCAAATTGCAAGTCCACTTTTCTTCTTATGAACACTACCTCCATTTAGTCTGGATTGTATTTCAGGTTAATCTCTCTCATTCATACCATTATCAAAACTAGTTAACAAGATATTGATTGCTTTCTAAGAATTAAATGGTGTGGTGGTAGAACTCCAGGGCTCCACAAGAATTTCCATGAAGATTATAAAAATCATAAGAGGACAGATACTCTGTGGGAGCCCCAACATTCAAGCAGTAATCTCCCAGCACCATCTTCTGGAAGTTTCTCACAAAGAAATATTGGAATCATTACAATACAGTGTCTCCAAACTGCAACTCTCCTAGGCTAATGTATGATAAACCAATTGTACTCTCCCATGCAAAGCAAAGAAGACAATAGTAACAAACCATACAGGTTCCACTGATCAGCCCAGGCTTCAACAGCACTGCTGACAAGTGAGGCAGGAATTTTCTCAAGTGCTTTCAGAAAACCACCCAGATCTACCACATTCATGGGACAGATTGTTTTAACTTCTCCTCCATGCAGAGATTTGTAGCAGCTGCCATTCTAAAACAGATCTGAGAAAGTCCATGACAGTGAGTTACAAAAGGCTTCTCCACTATTCAGTAATCTCTGGTGCCAATAGGACAGAATAAAAAAAATCTATTGTTTGTCTCATTGTGTGTGTGTGGGGGGAGGATAGTTAGCAATTGGGATCAGCCCATACTATCATGGCAGGCATAACATTCTGAGCCACTCCTAATTAGCTACTTCAGTATGAAAATTAAAATCCTCCAAGAAATCTAGGATAATTAATCTGCTGCAATGCCCCAGATTACTCTAGTTAGTCTAGGAAGAAAGATTATTGTTCAAAAAGATGGATATGGCAGCATCCCTATCCTTAAACCACTCAAAACTGACAAGGGTTAGCAAGATAGCACTTCCCTGATTTCCAGCTTTGGCCTGCTGCATCCAGATTAACGCCCTCTACCTCTCTCAGTCAGGTATCCTTAATACATGCATATCAGGGCTTTCATTTAGGATGAAATCTTGAATAATATATATCATACCAGCAACTGACCTGTATTAAAAAGTAGGGCATCTACTTTGGATGGTCCACTTTTTCTATCATTTTTACTTCCTTGGTTATATTTCCTTGATTAGAAAGGAACAGATGCTAACCAACCTCCTGCTTTTTTTTCCTCTTACAACTGCAAGATTGCTGCCTGCCATTATATCTCCTCCTACTTACACTACCATTAACTCCATTTCCATTCTCTGTTCCCCACTTCTGCATCCCTGGTCCAGCAAAAAGAACTAGCAGGTCTTTGCATTTTCTTTTCAAATTTATTAAGCAGATTCAGGGCTACATCCCTTTACACCAGGGCTGTCAAACTCCCGGCCCATGAGCCAGATGTGTCACGCACATGCCAGGTTTAACAAAAGGGGGAAAAGTCCCAATACATCACGTGATGCTGCCGTGACGACATGAGTTTGACACTCTTGCTTTACACCATGGGAGCAAATGATGGAAATTCAATAGAGTATCTTCAGCCATTTAGAGAAATTCAGCAAGTCCTGCAAAGAAAGCTGGCAGTTGGTTTTTGTCAGGTTCTTTCCAAATAGTTGCTGGATTTTTTAAATGTGCTATGGTAGTTCTTTAGACACATGTTACAAAGAAACATGGGTGGGATAAAATAGATAAAGAGGCATAACTTAAATACTCCAACAGAGACCCAAATCCGCTGATAACTTCAATGTTCAAGTTCAAAACAACTTCAATAGGTGGTTGCATAGCTGAGAGACTATTAAGCTAACAGATTTGAACTGCAAAAAAACAGACAAGCATTAGATGGTAGCCAAGAGATGCAGAAAACTCTACAATATTCTAAACATTTTGTTTTGACAGGAATCATTGAATGGAAAAGTAAGTGCTTTTGTGATAGCAGATCATTGTCCACTCAGTTGAGATGGGCAGTTAGTGAGTGGATATTATGGGAATCATAAGTTCATGAATCTGATTGACTATATTTTCTAATGTCCACAATGAAATGAGAAATTTGAAGCTAGATAGCAATCAATGAGAATTCTGGTTCTATGTTCATGCTATCTGAATTTGGCACTAAATTTGACCTCTCTGGGTCAATATATAAGTCTGCAAGGCACAGGAAAAAATTGTGTATCAGCCAAATTATTCATAGGTCAAATCATTGTCATAAATATGGACACATTATACACAACATTTGTGTGGTGTTAGAATTTACACAAAAAAATCCATCTGAGTTCTGCTGATAAATTCAGCAGAAGTAGTATGCAAAATCTTTGTGTGTGTGTAAATTAAGTAAATTCTGGCTAAATGTGATGGGTAATATTATTTGAAAATATTAGTCACCATTAGGATGATTACTGGTTTAAAATAATTTAGCACTATTTGATCTGGCCAAGATAATGATGTGTTAATATAAACTTTAGGACTTATTAGTATTTCATAGGACTTATTGACATAACCCCATTACATCTTTTACCTATTTTTTTCTTTTCATATTTTTGTTTTTGAAGATATCTGTACATAATAGCATGTTGAAATATTGCTATATTCAAGCAGAATATTAAATACTATATACTAAAGAAATAGCATATTGATACAAAGACCATGGCAAGAATATAAAATTTCCCAGTCTATTTACACAATAGTTCATCACCTATTCTCTGAAAATGTAGAAACCACCTTATTTTAGAAGAAGTACTAGTTCCAGGTTTTTTTTATATATCAAGGAAGTAAATTGTCAAATATCTGTTTAATTTCCTGCTCTTTCAACTTTTCAAAATTCTTTCAAACTACTGATTGTTAGATAAACAACCTAGATAAAATCTGGATTGTCACCATCCTATATTTTGAAGGACAGTGCATATTGCTTCATTGATCATATTTACTAAAATAAATCCATTATTTATTGGTACTTCTGAAGTAAATATATTACTTACCACTCACCTTTTTCTTTAACAAATTAAATAACAAAAGCCCCAATTATCATTACTAATTTATCCAACGATACGTTCTAGTTTTTGGTTAAGTCTTGTGATTTATGTACATTGTTTTATTTGTTATATCATTTCAATTCTGTTAATCCCTATTTATTACTATTTTAAAGAGTTATTCCCAAAGCAAAAATTCAATATTATATCAAGTGCCATTGATTGGTAGCTCTTTCTTTACAGCAAACCAATTCTTAACACACCTACATATCCTGCACACACATAAATCTGAAAAGAACTAAGGAATCCTCCAGATTTTGGGGGTGTTAAGGCATTAGAGAAAACAAGATACCGTATTTCCCCAAAAATAAGACTAGGTCTTATACTCTTTGAGGCTCCAAAATAAGCACTAGGGCTTATTCATGGGATGTGTTATTTTTGGCGGCGGCTCCAGCAGCTCAGTCATCCATGCCCCAATACCTGCCTTGCCTCACGGTGGCAGTTCTGGCAGCCCCATCCAGTAACACCCCACATGGCTGCTGATTCACTTCTGCTTACCTGCAGCTGCAATAGAGCAGGAGGCTAAGTGATCCGCCAGTGCCACAGCCACAAGGCAAGGTGGGAGGGAAACTGCCCCACATGCCCCACATTGGCTTACCTCAGGTGCCCCGCAGTCCGGCCATCCATGCGCCAACACCTGCCTCACCTCACTGCATCAGCTCTGGCAGTCTCATCCAGCAAGACCCTGCATGGCCACTGGCCTAATTCTGCTTGCTCACAGCTACAATGGAAAGAAGACCACAAGGCAAGGCAAGGAAGCTTCCCCATGTGACCCACACCAGCTTACCTCAGGGGCCTCACAGCAAGGCCACCCATGCCTAACCCTAACCCACAATGCCTAACCCGAGCCCTAACCCCCAGCCCCCATGGCAACCACAATGCCAAACCCTTTCATTGAAGGTTAGGGTTAGGGGTGGGTGGCCTGGCTTCAGGGTCCTGAGGTAAGCCAGTGTGCACATGGGACAGCTCCACCCCCTCCCCTCTGCCTCACCTCTTCCTCCACACACACCCCACCTTGCCTCGTGGCCGAGCATGTCACTCAGCCTCCTGCTCCATTGTAGCCATGAGAAAGCAGAAGAAGTGGGCCTGCTGCACATGGCTGCTGGAGCCACTGCTATGAGGCAAGACAGTTGTTGGAGCATGGATGGCCTTGTTGCAGGGGCCCTGAGGTATTTTAAGCCATTGCAGAGCACGGGCAGCTCCACCCCCCTTCCTCACCTTGGTCACAGCAGCTCCAGCCCATCCTCTCCCCACCTTGCCTCACCTTATGTTGGTGGCACCACAAACAAAAAACAGATGGAATGGGCAGGGGGTTAGCTGCACAGGTGCTTAAGTAGGGCTTACTTTGGGGATAGGGCTTATATTAGGCGTAAAAACAGGCTAGATCTTATTTTCATGCTAGATCTTATTTTCGGGGAAACACGGTAGGAGGAAGCTTCATTCCACACAATATTGCTGCAATATTTCTCTGTATGTAGCTAATTCATCCAGTAAGACTGTCACAGTTTCAAATTTATAACATGTCCAAAAATTTCTAGAATATTTTTCCAATATTATTGTGCTTCAATCAACTCAACAAAGACAAGTCAATTCTGTTAAGTACTTCATACTCATTTCAAAGATTTATGAATTGGTTGGAATGATGTATAAAGTTATCATCCAATCCAGTAAATATAATGATTCCCTCAAGCTGTGCTTATCTAATGGGGACTGTATGGATACGTAATTTTCATGATAATAATCAAGAAGTGGTTTCTCAATGCCTTATTTAGGGATATTTTTTTCTAAAACTTCCCAGTCTAGCCCACAGCCCAGGGATTTCCCATAGTCTTACTAAATTGACCATACTTAGATTTTCTTTTTTTAAAAATATTTTTATTAAGTTTCGTTATAAGATAAAAATATAAAAGAAACAAAAGTTAGAAAAAATAGGAAAATGAAAGAGACGGGGAATAATGACTTCCAGATTTCTTTGTTGCAGTATATTTTTAAAAAAACAATACAACATCAATCTTTTGCTTTGCATTTCACAACAATTCAAGTCATTTGTCTAATTATAAATTCATTCTAATCATTGAAATCTAAAATCAAAGTTTCATATTTTTTTTCAGTTTTGAGTAAAAAGTCCAAAAGTGGCTTCCAGGTTGAAACAAAACTAGATATATTTTTCCTTTAATTAAAACAGTCAATTTTGCCATCTCTGCTAACTCCATCAGTAGTGTATCTTTCAATCTTTGTATAGATAGTTGTATTTTTCACCATACTTAGCTTTTTCAAGACCAACCACTTTTTCATAATCAGTTTCTGTTAATATATTTTGGTGCCATTATTGAAACCTATTATTTTTTATTCCAGGAAATTATTGAATCCCATTCTTGGATATTTCAGTCCTCTTATTATTTATTAGACATATGTAAGTATAAATAATATTTTACATCTATTTGGGTAGAAAACTTCTTGTCCCTGATTCCTGTCCCAGGGCCTTCCACATACCAGGAGCAGTGAAAGATTAGTGCTAGTATATCCCTTTGTCCCCACACAGCTCCTAGCATCACGTTTAACTTTACTAGTACAACTGAACTACTAGTAGAACTCTACTTCTAGTAGAACTCAACTGCTACTCAACTAGTAATAAAAAAACTCACCTGCTGCTATGGTAGTAGAACAGAAGAACTTTCAGTTCAACTACTGCTCTGGAGGAAATCATTTTAAAATGTGACGTCTGAGCTTTGAGGATAGAAACTGTTCTTTTTTTTTTTTTTCCCATCGAGGTTTCTCCTTCTTCCTGTTAGCCAAGGTATGTTGGTGTTTCACCCAGCCTTCTTGGCTGCTTGGAGGAATATTTTGCCACTTTCTAGCTCAGAACTAGGTAAAAGTGTTTTGTTTTACCATGGAAAATTATATTGCGAAGAAATATGTGGGAAATCAACTAGCTACAATTGTATGCAGCCAGTCATTAGCCAGCTGGAACAAACACTATTTCTCAATGGCAGGACTAAAAACAGCTGGAAAGGCATCTATGAAGCCACTCAGATGGCAGTTTAAAAGTATATATAGTGTAAGGGTAAAAGATTATGCTTGTGTGGAAGTGCTCTCAGTAAGTTTCATAATAATAAATAATCTCTGATGATTTGATAATAACCTATTGATTCTTATGCCCAAGAAGAATCCTTGCAAATAAGGCAAATAAGATTAATTTTTCTCCAGTTCTTTTGATAGGAAAGTATGCATGGATACTTTGCATTGCCTTCATTCTTGAGTCCTACGCTATTTTGCTTGAATAGGAGGCCAAGGAACAGACAAGGTAAGGACAGTGATTTGTGGATTCTTCTAGTTTTCTTTGCCTTCTTAGCCAACATCATCAGTCTGCAAATAAAATTATGCACTATTCTGGAAAGCTCTGGAACAAACCATGCTAAACTTAACTTTGACTGATCCTCTATGCATCATATTTGTAGCAGGTAAAGATTGCTTCTTCCCCAAATTTTCCTGCCAAGTCTGAGAGAGAAAGGGAACTCAGTTCTTTTACCTACATGTCTCTTATCTCCTAGGACAGGGCGGGGTTTCCCTTCTTTTTCCCCCCTTAATGCGAACTAACAAAAAAAATGGAATTTATCTGTAACCTGCTCAGTTTCACTCTATAGCCAAACTTTGGTCCAAAAAGAGGATTCCTTGTGAAGCGGAGGCTAGCCTTATGAAGGGAAAAATACCTTCCTTCCTCTGTCAGTGCCTATCAAAGGGTTCCAAATAGGCATCATTGGTTGTATGTGCTAGGTGATTCACTTTCTAAAGTATTAGAAAGCAGTGGATCAGAGTTTATCTTTGGAGGTTAACGTCAATTAAATCTCAATTATCTAGACTCTCTGTGAAGAAAGAAAGACTTAGAAGTGGGCATACTTCTTTTGAAAACTGCCTAGCTCCTGAAATGGACAAATCATTCACTCCAAAAGGCTGTTGTTGTTGTTGTTATTGTTGATAATAATAATAGTAATAGTAATAGTAATAGTAATAGTAATAGTAATAATAATAATAATAATAATAATAATAATAAT
>JANHFL010004301.1:49902-62795 GCA_032468155.1 Oxyrhabdium leporinum
TTGAACCGCTAGATTGAATCAGCAGAAGTGGCCTGCAGTTCAACACTCTAACCACTGCGCCACCTAGGCTCTTGTATCCTTCTGATTCTTGTAGAATTAGATTTGGGACCACAGTACTTAAGTTCAACTAGAGTTGATAGTAGAGTAGATATCAAGCCAAACACCCTGATTGTCAGTTTCAGCAAGCTAGACATGGAGACAGTGGGTTCAAGTTTCATCTTAGTCATGAAAGTCAACTCAGTGACTTTTGGTCACTCATTCTGTCTCAGCCCAAACCATTCTTATGGTCGTGGGGAAAATAGAAAGATAAAGATGTGTTGGTTATATTTGCCAGCTTGAGTTATTTGTAAAGATAATAAAGGTGTGAAATAAATAAATAGATAAACAAACAAAATCTACATGGAGATCTACATGTTGAAGACCACACAGAAGCTGCAGCTTGTCAAGAATGCAATGGTGCAGGCTATTGTTATGCTTTCCTCAGTATGTCCATGTAACATTTCTGCTTTATGAGCTGCACTAGAATTGGATGCAGTTCAAGTCCAGTTCAAGTCCTTCATAGCATAAACCATAGTTTCTCCCATAATGTCTATCCATTCTGTTCAACATGAGAAAAATGTCATGCTTTGGGTCCCATCAATAAAACAGTGTCATCTGATAGGATCCAAGAAGCACATTTTGTCACTGCCCTGTCCTCTACAACAGAATTCCCCTAAGATTCATATGCCCTCCACTCTGACCTTATCTTTAAAAAGCTTTTAAAAGTTGGCTCTTCTCACAGACCTTGACTAATAAATGGTGGGATCCTTACCAGTGCTGTTGAGGTAATAAAATCCCAGATACAACTTTCCTAGTAAGCAAAAATTGATCAGTCATAACCATAAGCTTTTCATTAATGTGACATCACAGTATAAAGGGTTTTTTTTTAGATTATCAAATACTTCCTATGAATGGGAAAAAAGTAGTAGGAAATAATGACATGGTTTTCCAATTTTGTTGTTGTTGTTTCTGAAAAGGACTTTTATTTAAAAAAAACTATGTTATGATCTAATATGTCTTTACCATAGTTTTTATTTCATAGACCTAAATAGCTAAGAGCTGAAACTGAAGTGACTGTGTCATTCTATGTCTGGGGAAAAAATATCACAGCAATATTTTAAAGTACAGAGGGGGAGAAATACCACTTTGGAGATAAGATGGAACACCTTATAATTTTCCTTGACAAATTATTTTGTTCACAGAACTTCTTCCCCCAACATGAGGTGCTACTGTTGTAATTTTTTCCCATTTAGCCAAAACCAATTATAAGCCACATTGGGTGTAATATTTTCTAGCGGCCTATTAGCCCTCCTGGATATACATTTCTCTCCTATGAACCTATAAAAATAAATTTTAAAAAATCACTCTACAAGTCTACAACGAAACAAGTAAGCATCTTAACCATTCGTATTACTGCTATTCTCAAACTGAAACCAATAACTCTGCACCAAGTCCATAAAAGTCTTTATAAGAGATCTTCAGACTTCTAATGCAGTACAATTCATAGATCATCTCAGAAGTGGAGGTAATATATGAATTAAAGAAAAGTACTTAGGTAGTATAAGATGTGTACAAATAAAAAAATATGTGGAAGGACCTTGCATATCAGAATGGGGACAACTCACCACGGCCAGTTCACCATGGCCAACTTGCCATGGGACAACTCCCAAAGGGACTATTTAACAATTCAACTATTTAAAATAAATAAAAAATATATTTTAATTTTTGTCATTCACATTTCATTTGATCCCTCCTTTTGCATCCTTTCTTTAATGATTCTATTCCACCATTTCTTTAACATTATTATAACTCTTGTCCTGCAGTGAGTTAGCTGGGGCAAGTTGTCCTGTAGCCAGTTGGCCATGGCAAGTTGGCCACAGCAAATTGTCATAGATCCCCTTGCATATATCTCTAGGACAAAAAAAAGGGTAGAAAATAGCATGGAGAAAAGATTAAACATTATCTTTCTAACAATCTCAGCTATTACCTGTTTTATTCCTAGAATTGTTCTTATTTTTTAAAAAGGACGTCATCCTTATCTTTGAGCATACATATTTTGCCTAATTGTTCCTTATATACATTTCATATGGATGGAAATATTTATTTTTCGCTTTCAATAAAAATCTATGAAGCATGAAGGAGTAGATTTTTGAGCTCCTATCAATATTCAGCATCAGATTTTAGGAAAAAGAAACTTGAAACTCACACATGACCTGCAGAAATATCTTTTTGCTTTCTTTTTCATAGATACTAAAAGCTCAACAATGGTTCTTTTCTTTAACCTAACCGCAAAGCAGAAGAACAACAAACAATAGAATATGTTCCAACCTATGCATTTGATGGAAAGTGGTAATATTTTATGATGGTACTTATCTTTTGATCCTGATGACTATTCAGCTTGCATTAGATTCTTTGAGTTTCTATGTTTCTGAAATACTCCAATAATACAGCCAACTTCATCTTTTAAAAAAGAAAAAACAAGAAACAAGAAAATATAATAATATTAATCATATTGACAAAATTACCATCAGTTAATTGAAAAAGGCAGTTTTACTCAGAACAGTTTACATTTTGTGATGATACCTATAACACTGTCAAACATTAACATCTGCCTATCCGAGATCCTTCAAGGGGACTCAATAGGTAGATAAAAATGTTAAATCCAGTCTGAATATCTGGCTGACTTTGCAATGAACTATGTAATCATTCAATAGAAGATCACAAATCTCAAATCTGATGGGACATAAAATTAATTTGGGGGAAAAAACTTGGAGTAAATAATATATGAATATCAAAGAAAAAGATTTTCTGTCCTTCCTTCTCTTTGCAGCCTCTTACGCTGCAATAATCTTCTCCAGAGTTAATGTTACCTCTTGCATGTGTGCACGGAGAAGTGAAGTGTGCAGGGGGAAATTGTAAAAGAAATAAAAGACGATAACCACAAATTGGGTTTAGGCAGAGGTGGGCTTCAGCCGGTTTGGACCAGTTCAGACAACCAGCTAATCCCACCACTGGCTGGCCCCGCCCACCGTGCCCCTCCTAGTCACTCCTTATCTCACCTCGCCCACCCTGGCCGCTCGCCTAGAGTCATGCCTGTGGCATAGCTGCTGCTTCTCTCTGGTTCCCTTGCTTGCCTCGACCACATGGCCCAGCTGATCTCTGCCTGATGAGCTTCCTTCGCTCTTCACCCTGCTGCTCCCATGCAGCCCCCATGGCCCAGCCCACTTGCCTGCCTTACCCGTGGCCTCTCACGTGGCATCCACAACCCAGCCCACTTGCCTGGCTTTGCCACAGCCTCCCACATGGCCCAGTTCCCTGCTGCCTTGCGCAGCAACAGCATTCCTCCTTCATCACGGTACATTTGTGTTGAAGGCAGCCCTCACCTCCTGCCACTTCCAGCTTGGTGCTGTAAGCCACGTCCAGGAAGCACTGTAATAAAGACGAGCAGTCTTCTTGTGCCTCATGTTTTGCTGGGTGTCACTCCCCGACAGTGGTTTTTTAAAAGATTTTTGCATCAGGAAATGGTGGGCAGCTACTTCCAGCCTTTGTTGGTGCAGCTAGCCATGACTCAGTCACTCAGGGAGCAACCTGCTTTCTGCCCCGAGACACTGGCCGGCCGCCGCCACTTCTACCTCCTCCTCATTGCCTGCCTGCTAGCAAACAATGGATGCTGCAGAGACAGGGCAGTTTCCTACATACCATTCCAATCCCCTTCCCCCCACCCTTGGGCTGACAAAATAAAAGCCCATCTGAAGATAGCAACTGCCTGCAGGGCCTGCCTGACAGATGCTGGCAAAAGGAGGCTAGGGGAAAAAAAAGGAGAAGTGCTGACGGAAACCCCTCATTTTCCACCTCCATTGGACTGTCTGCAGCATGCTAGATCAGGATGGGGAGGGGGGGGAAGCAAAAAGTCCACTCTGGACTATGCTCACCAGCATGATGGCAAATCTCTCTTTCAGCTCATCAAGTTTAGGCATCGGGAGCTTGAGGGGTAGATTGTGTGCTCTGAAGTCCATCTGCTGAGAGTTCATGCTCCACTCATTGCCCATGGCAACAGCCCTTCCTCAAGGAAGGGAAATGGGGAAGAGTGAATCACCTCTCTGCCTGGGTTTTTCCTGCCAGATTTCAAGCTCCAAACCATTGCTGCTCACTGGCTCTGGCTGCAGCCAACCATCCAGACCCCAGAGACCACTCCATTGTTATTCATTCCTCATTGTCTAGAAACACTTTCATTAATGGGAAGAGGCAGCTATACTTATATATAAGATAACTAGAATGATGAAAGCCACAGGTTAGAAAAGGCAGTTGTCAATACAGAAATGTAATCAATTAAAAATAACAATAAGGAAGGGAGGACCAATAGCAAGGACTGCAATGTTGTGTAGATGCATTCCTTCTATAATGATATGGATATATATGCTGTTGATCAAATCACATCATGCCTTTCTTCTAGGCCTCTGCTTCCATGAAGGCTTGAGCAAAATAACCCTCCAATGCTGCTTTGTAAAACTTTATTAAATTCCTAAGCTTTCCTCACAGCCTACTCAACTGTTTGGCAATGGCAGAGAAAGCTGCAGGATGACACAGAGCACTTCAGCTAGGTGAATCAAACCCAACTTGCACAGGCTTGTATTCCAATTACTCAAGGCATTTTTAGGAGATCATAAAGAAAATTTGGTTTATTTTTTTGTGGGTGTTCTGCCAAAAATGCAGTTGTTTTCTTTGTTCACATGTTTATGATTACATTTATATGTCATGCTGTGCCAAAATGAAGTTAGTGGAAATGTCCACATTTCTTTTAATAAGAAAGCATATTCCTTAATGAGAAGATGAATAAGCATCTACGTATGTGTGAGTGCCCTTTTAATATTTAGTCATCTTTCCAGCATATTGCAGCTTCTTTATGTCATGTCATTTAAATCTGAAGGGAAACCCTCACATGGGGCTTTTTCAGCATTTGTAGTGAGGTGGAGGAACAGCAACAACATTTTTCAACACTACACAACACTAAACGAAGTTTAAAATTCCTTTAAAAGAAGTTCTAAGGAAGTTTGAGGCAGTCTGAGAATAAGGTAGTAAAACAGGTATGGGAAGACAGATTAGAACATTGTACTGAAATCTGTCTCTTAAAAGGCTACCGGCAAAAGAGAGAATAGAAGATCAGCATTGATGTACTTTATTTGCCCATCACCTACCAAACATTTTTAAAATCAAAGGCAATCACAGTGGCGGGACTAAGATGGCAAACAATTACAGGTACTGTACATGATATACTTGTTCAGATGATGCAAGTACATACGGTAATTGCAGTGTTTGGGGGGAGATAACATCAACCTTCACAGATATTCATTCTGATGCTATCAGAGTTTGTTAAGATTGCTGCTGGGGCAATAAATTTTCCTTCACCTTTAAAGGGACCATGGCAATGCAATGCCAATGCCAAGAACAACGGGTCTAGATTTTCAGCCTGTCTTTGCCCCATTTGATGTGTTTTTTGAGGAAATTTCATATATGTGTCTGTGTGTAGGTATGTTTGTGTCTCTGTATGTGTCATACACACACACACATATGTATGTACCACACACACATATACACACACACACGCACACAGAGGGTATACAGAGTAGTCCTTGACTTACAACTATTTATTTAATGACCATTCAAATTTACAATGGCACTAAAAAAAAGTGACTTATGACCATTTTTCACTCATGGTCATTGCAGCATCCCCAGGGGCATGTGATAAAAATTCAGATGCTTGGCAATTGGCTCATATTTATGGCAGTGGAAGTGTCTTGAGATCATGTGATCACCTTTTGCAACTTTCTGACAAGCAAAGTCAATGGGCAAGTAAATTCACTTAACAACACTACTATCAACTTAACAAGTGCAGTGATTCACCTAACAACTGTGACAAAAGAGGTCATAAAATGGGGCAAAACACATAACTGTACTTATGTAATATGTATATATGGCATGTATATACGTACAAGTGTGTCTGTGTGTGTGTGTGTGTGTATATGTACAGGTAATCCTCAACCTGATCACTAAAGTATACTCAGTTGTTGAAGTACTTGCCCAAAATCTGCTCAATATGCTACATAGCATGGAAGGATCTATTGTTAATGTTACACATGCATACACACACACACATGCGCACACATTTTATATGTAGGTGATAAACATACAGAAGCATAGCAATCATTTTTTTCTCACCAACATTAGCTGAAATTGTCCACCTCTATTTTAGGGCTTGCTATCAAATATTAGAAACCAAAAATTGGCCTTGATTTACTTCCAATTTAATAGATTTT
Source organism: Oxyrhabdium leporinum (assembly GCA_032468155.1). NCBI lineage: Eukaryota > Metazoa > Chordata > Lepidosauria > Squamata > Cyclocoridae > Oxyrhabdium > Oxyrhabdium leporinum. The sequence goes on from JANHFL010004301.1 coordinate 56,256, forward strand.
GGGCCTTTTTTGAAATGAATAATTTAGAAATTCGATCTACTGCCAAGCTGTTTTTTCACTAGCTATGATTACTCCATCGAGGGATGGAGGTAGTGGATAAAAAAGACAAAATGATGGCTGCAGCTTTGTGATCAACACCCCCCACATATGTGTAATATGTTACATTCACATAAAAAGTCAAAGATTTCAGTCTTTAATGTTGTCTTAATCTATTTAACCTCCCCTTCAGAAACAGCTGCCTTTACACAAGCAGACTAACACTATTGTCCTCTCCAGAACTCCTTCTCACATGTTATTGTCCTTTCTTTTTAGATGCTTTTTAGACATCTGCTGACTTCAAATAATACATATAAACTGTTCATGTGATATAACATGACACAGGCAATTATCTAAATTAAGGTTCCTATCCCCAAAATTTTCCCCAAAATGTGTTGGATAACTAGCTCAATTAGTTCAATTAAATTTAATTATAGAACCATATTATTTATATAGTCCAGGACCACAAAATCATAAGATTGCAAAGAGAAACATCTGACTAGAAAAGGTAAATCTGAATTGTTTGTTATTATTGCATGATTATATTAAACTAAAGTATCAATCTGAATTACAAGCTTCTTTCAAAGAATTGGCTTTTAATGTTCTTTATTTACAGGATTCTAGTGAAGGTTGCTTATTTCTTTGTTATCCTATAACACTAAAAACAATAAGATAGATTGTTTTTCAACTGAAAAAAGAACAACAACAAAAAGCTATTTCTGTTTGAGATGGAAGGTATTATGTTTCGCCTCCAAGGGTGAAACCAAGATAATAAATGAATGAGCCAATAAAATAAAACCTTATTCTTGATTATACAGAAAAGAAACATCAAGTCTGGAGAAGGTGAAAGAGTATTTACATATAACACTGATCATAAAATTTACAGCTCAACAAAAAGGAAGCCATCAGTAAGCCAATCACAGAGAAAAAGAAAATAAACAATACAGAAAATGAACCTGAAGGGCCACAGCTAAATTATCTAAAATAGAAACTATTCAGCAGGTCTTAGCAAGGTGACCGTAGGACAGATCCACGCTGGCCGCGTATAAGTGTAATATTTCCCCTGTTTAGGGAAGGTGTTTGACAAGATAGTGGCACTGCAACTTCAGGGGATCCTGGATGAAACAAGTCTAAAAATCTCAACTTTTACAGGCTTGATGCACAGTTATTGGTTGTAGTTTGGGAATAGCAGAAATACAGATGAATAAAATACTTAGGTGTTTCCAAGCCCACAAAAGTCACCCATATGCAATCAATTGCTTTATGATTAACCTATTTTATTCAAATAAAACTTTGTTTACATTTAAATATATTTGGGTATTTTGTGTTGTTTGGGAAAATATTGGCTTTTTCCCAAAAACACAGCCTGGGATTGATTTGCTTACCACTACTGGTAGGTTAGTAAGGGGGAAATAATTCAGTTAGGTTTGTAGAGATTCGTTAGCAGAGATTTTTCTTATTTCACTAACATTTACCTAAAGTAATAATAACACAACGGAAAGTGTATTTCCATCAAAACAAAGATAGCACGAGTATTACCACACATTTACAAGAAGCAAAATTTGTTTGTTTTTTTTAAAAGGGGGGAGGTGGGAAAGTTCTACTCCAATAAGCACTTTTAAAGGGAGTGGGGAAAGGCTCAAAAATTTATGATGGGAAAAAGATGACATTTGAGGTTTGAGTACCATTTTTTTTTACGAAATGAGGAAGGAAATTAATCCTGCTTTGAGGTATAAATCGGGGACCAATCAAGGTGATGGCAATCTAACTTTTAAAATCCAGTGGGTCTAGGAAGGGACAGAAGAAAGATGAACTCATTGATAGCATATATGCTGCTTTCGCTGGTGCTCAAGAATGCACATTCTCAGCTCATAGACTGTGGACACTTTGCAGACAGTCTCCCCCTTAGACTCCGAGAGTTAAGAGCCACATTTAACAAGATTAAGGATTATTTTGTGAGTATATTTATCTTCTGTTCTTCTAGCTCTTTTCGTTTAGAAATTTAGGAAGCAGGAAATGTAAAGGGGCTGGGCTTCTTTGTATAACAGTACAAAGCAACAGATGGTTGTGTTCTTTGTTGCTAACTACAAGTAATAAGTAGTTTGGCACATAATTCATCAAGAGCTTTTTATGCAAGCTCCAAGGAAGAAAATGACAAATGGAGAATTTTTTAGTATGTTTAATTCTTTTCATAATAAACAAATATGCATAGTATAATTGCTTCTCAGATAAAATTACTATAATGACTAATAATATATATTTAAGGATAGGAATTGTTCATTGAAGGGATTGGAATAACATCATAGTTTAATGTTACATTAATGCCAAAGTCTAAAAAACATTTGCCTTTGAAAATTAACTTTCCGTATAGCTAGAAATATACTACTATTTCCCTATTCTTCAGATGTGCATGAACGAAAACCCTAACTTTAACCTTTAATAATAATATTTAATATTTTATTCGTATTTTTGAAGGTAAGAGCATTTGAAGATAATTGAAATGTATTAAATATCCAAAAACAAATTTTGAGGATCTTATGTTAAATATATATCTTGCAAGTTTAACTACTATGCACAAAAAGATGCAGTTTTAACCATTCTTAGAGACAAACAAAAAGATGAAAGGTTGAAAATAGTGTACTGTGCTAACCCAAGATTTTTAACAAAATTTATTGAACAAGTCACATTATACAATCTGATGATTCATAAACCATGGCTTATAAAACACAAAATGGGTAAAGAAAAAACTTGGTTGTTAGGTGATAGTAGCACATGCTTTCTAAATTAAATTTAAGTTCAGATTTTCTTGGATTAATGTTTTCTTTCATTACTTACTTTTATAGCAAGATAGAGATTCCGAGCTGGACACCATGCTATTAAAACAGGATCTGCTAGAAGATTTCAAGGTGAGCTTTTAATTCACCAGATTACTTAGAAAAAAGTGTAGTATAATCTGGGATCATGGAACAGTATTCTTGGCAGGCCTAAGTACCTATCAAATGTCATAATGGAGGATTTTATATGAATCTGTAATGAAGTGAATTGAAAATACTAAATAACATGCATATTGTTTTTTTTTTTTTATTTATTTATTTATTTATTTACTTACTTACTTACTTACTTATTTACTTATTTACTTACTTATTTATTTATGCCCAAATCCTAAATATATAGCCTTATTGGTGGTAAACCTCAACTCCCTATTGCCTTTTTCACTTATTTATAGTACATGGGGAAAATCATACATTTAAAACTACTTTAGAAAAGTCAGAATTCGCCCTACAGATGTCTGATAAACAAGGCTGAATCACATATCCAGATAAACTGATGATATACTGATACTCCATATGTTTTATTTATTTCATAAATGATAATATTTGAAAAGAGGGATGGCCAAGTTTGATTTGTACATTCTTGTTCCTTAAAATCAGAAAAAGGATTGCTACTTTAGACAATTTGTTCTTAGAAAGTTCGAACAATGGAGATCAAAGAAAGATTCTCTGATTAATTATAAAATGTGTTATAATTAAATTTTAAAAATAATTTTATATTTATTGTGATATAGTAAGAGTTGATTTTTGCACTTGATAATGATGGAAATTTAATACAAAAAAATAATAAATTACCTGGAGGTTTCCTCAATCTGCTGGGAGGAGGGGCTGCTAAAAATTTTGCTCCCCTTTCACAAGTCACATGCAAACTTTTTTTTTCTGGTATCAATTTCCAGTTCTGATTTATCAAGTGGCATTAAAAAACTCTTGTTTAAATATAACTTTAATATTTTCACTTGATCCTCTCCACCCATGTATTAGAGTCAAAGAATAGAGCAATATGCTAGACTAGAATAGAGTCAACAGGATATATGATATATGCAATTTCATTTTCATCTCTTACCATTATTGTCCTCTCAAATTCTTTCAGAGTTATTTGGGCTGCCAGTCAGTGGGAGAAATGATCCATTTTTATTTGGAAGATGTCTTACCCAAAGTAACCACAGACAACCCAGTAAAGCAGGATGTAGACTTCCTTGGAAATATGTTACTAGATCTGAGACAATTAATCAAACGCTGTGTAAGTATTTGTGGTTTCTTTCCTTGGCCACTCATTGTCTGGCTTGCTATGTCTGCTTTCAAGGGAAAATCCTTGTACAGCTAGAAACAAACAATAAGATAGGCAATGCATGAGACAGGGACTGGGGTATTAACACCAGTTTTATGATAAACTATGTTTCATTATTTGGTTGCAGTTTTTTATACCACGTCTTCAAACATTTGCTCTAGTTTCTATATCAAAGATAACAGCGCAGAAATTTGGTGACACTGGGATTATGATAAATGTGTAGTCACTTTGAAAGACCACTTCTTCATGCAGAAATGATGCATTTTAGATCAGATTATTTTAAAAAAATCTGCACTAGATCAATCCACATTTTGTGCCAAGAAAAGCTAAATTAGAGAAATGCCAAAGTTATATACCTAAGTCACATTTGTGCATAAACTGGGTCAACTATTTAACCCAAAAATACTAGAAAGCTTTTGATATTTTAGTGGCATTAATTACACAGCTCACTTTAAAAACATTAAATTTTGTCAGTGCATCCTTCTTGTGCCTAACAACCCTTTCTGCACAATGTTCTAGGCAACACAAACCAAGCTTGGCTATAGCTATTAAGGGGAAGAAGGAATAAAGCTGCTGTTAGAGTATCTTGTTTAAATCAGTAGAGACATAAAATAGAGAAAGTAAATAAGGTCTGTGTGAAATAGTAGCTATTTCATCATCTGTGAGAATCTGTGGATTATATAGTCTATGTTAAGAACTGATATCTTCTGCCTTAAGTAACTATATGTTAAATTCTTACCTAAAAGCAGCTGCTTCTACAGATTGTAAATGCAGAACTACAACTGGTGGAAGTATTAGAATTGTTTTATTGTACTCTCCTTCCTACTGTGTCATCAGGTCACAGAATGACTCAGAATGCAAACGCAATTCTGTAAAGGAAGCCTTTGCTTAGCAGAATAGATGGGAAACACTTCTTTCTAGTCTTCAGTTGAGGGCAAGGCAGATTCATCAGCTTACACATGACAATAAGTCATTTCTAAGAACATAGTGTTACAAATAACCATGTAGAGTCAGTGCTCTCTGAGCTTGGTTGTTTGCTTTTAGATGTTTCATTACGTGACTAGGTAACAACCAAGCTCGGAAAGTATCAAGGACTCCACAGTTCAACCCTGAGCCACAGTACATATATTCTCTTATATTGGAATAATGGCCCTGCTGGATCACATGAAGGTCAGGATTTTGTTTCTCACAATGGCCAATTGATTATCTTTCAGTTGCTCAAAAAGAAAAGCACCTTCCACACTGTAATGCAACCAAAAATATATATGCTCCTTGATGAGAGAGATAGAATCTTCTTTTGTTAAACTATCTCTGATTTTAGGGTCTTGAATTGGTTGATTTGGACTTTGGACTACCTATTTGTGAAATAAAAATATTTCAAAGGCAAATATGTATAACTTGCAATTGGTTCTTAATCGGGTTTCATTCTTATTCCACTTCCCAGCAATGTCCAGGGAAATTAGCCCCAATTATGTAACAAGATGATTGGTTCAGACAGTGGGATTAGGCAGAAATTTATATTAGTGTGTTCAACTAAAACTTCATTATACTTAAAAGTGAAAAGATATTCTTTACATTTAAAGAAGAATAAATAAAAAGGAACAAGCATGGGATTGTAAAAGTGGGTAAAATAGTGAAGTACTTTTTATTACTTTATTATATTATAGTATAACTATGCTATGCTATGCTATGCTATGCTATACTATATTACTATAGTATATTATTACTATAACCTCTAGGTATTAGATGATATAAAGTGCAATTATTAATAACATGAAAAAGAAATGCATATATTTCCACGTTAAATAGTTGTACATAACTGATTACATATAAATTCTGGATTTTTACATATAACCTCAGCATCAATGGAGGTATTTCTCCTTGTTCCTGGAACCTAGCTGAGCACCACAATGTGTATATGTAATATCCATTAATTATATATTTGTGTTCAAAGAGGCTGTGTTCACCTGCACATCTTCCTTGCTCAACTGAGGCATGTAGCAGTGTACTTTAGTGGTTTTGGAAGTGTTTATATTCACATGTTTCCTTCTCACAGCATAGATTTTTCATCTGCGAGAGGAAGAATAAAACAGTAAAGGCTGTCAAAGATACATATGAAAAGGTAAATTCCTGAATTATATTACTTAACTTGCCTTATGAATCTCTGCAGTTCTAAGAAAAGTTGTCACTATCTTTGAGAATCTTTGTAAACATGTAGAAAAGCAAAAGAAAGAGCTTGTTTGACCCAAGTTTTGCATGAGAAGTTATTCTTAATGTGAATCCTTCAGATCATTTTATGATAAATGAAAATCTCTCTCTCTCTCTCTCTCTCTCTCTCTCTCTCTCACACACACACACACACACACACACACACACACACACACA
>JANHFL010004301.1:68658-79159 GCA_032468155.1 Oxyrhabdium leporinum
CCCGGTACTCCACTGGCAACCAATGCAGCTCGCGCAGGAGTGGGGTCACCCGGACAAACCGGGGAGATCCCGTAACCACCCGCGCGGCTGCATTCTGCACCAGTTGAAGCTTCCGGATGCTGCTCTTAGGGAGCCCCATGTAGAGGCTATAGGATAATACTAATCTTTATGACCTACATCTACAAATACATACAGGTCTTGTCAATTGCTTTCAAGCTCATTTGATATGGCATCATAATTGATTTGTGGACATGATTTTTCAGCGTATCACAAGACAAAAGAATTTGCTATTGAAAATTTTACTCAAAATTCTGCTCTAGGAATATTTTTTAATACATGTTTCGTAATATTCACTAAATAATCAGTATTACAAATATCTGACTGAAGACGTTATATTAACGTTAGACAAGTGTTTGCTTTATCTTGAATTAGTTGACATTTAGTAGTGTTTTCATTCTTGATTGCATCTATAATAAAGAAATATGAAAAATATTTTGTATTCAACTGCATGTTATTGACATAGATATGTAATAATAGTGACTTTTTTGACTAAAAGGTAGCAGATAAAACATTAAAGGATCCCATTTTAATGTTTTTAAATTTAATTGGTTTTTTTAATGCGTTTTGAATGTAAAGTGACCCATCCAAAAATGCAATGGATGGATTGGAAACTTATGCAAATTTCTGAAATTTACAAATAATGTTCAAGCCTTCCACTCCTCAAACTATTTCACCATTCACCAGACATCAACATTTTCAAAGAAATCAATGTCCCACAACTTTTAAAAGGTGAATATTAGTTTGTATAATAAATCAGCGAATCATAATAAATCGTAACAAGATTCAATATGCTTTAAAATGCCAGCTAACCATTCCATAGGCCAAGGCACAATTTCTTTTGCCATCCTAGACATTCTCCACTGATTAATTGTTCTCACTATCAGGAAATTCTTTCTTCGTTCCAGGTTGAATCTCCCTCTGATAATTCTCCACCCATTGCTTCTTGTCCTGCTCTCAGGTGCTATGGAGAATAAATCAATTATTTCTTCCTGTGACAGCCCTTAAAATATTGGAAGACAGCTATCATGTCACCCTTAAGCCTTTTCTCTGTTGGGCTATGCATATCTAGTTCATTAATGGATGGAACTGTATCAAGGAGAGATCCTTAAGGTGAAATTTCCTGACAGAATAATTAATTAGTGGAATGGTTTGTCTCCAGAAGTTGTGGGTGGTCCATCTCTGGAAGTTTTTAAGCAGAGATTGGACAGCCATTTGTCCAGAATGATATAGGGTCTCCTCCTTGAGCAGTGGGGTTGACTAGAAAACTTTGAAGGTCCTTTCCAATTCTATTATTCTATTATTCTGTTATTTTGTTATTCCTTCAGCTGTTTATCATACAATTTAACCTCCAGATCATCCCAAAGGAAATCTCCATAGACCTTTAACCTCCAGATTCCTTATCATCTTTGTTGCTCTTCTATGCACTCTTTTTATTTTTTGATATTATGGTGACCAGAACTGGATGCAATATTCCAAGTATGGCCTTGCTAGAGAACTACGCCTCACATGATCTTAACACTGTTCTTCTATTGATGCAGCCTAGAACTTGGCTTTTTTGGCAGCTGCAGCATACTGTTGACTCATACTTAAGCAGTGGTCTGCGAGTACACCGAGATCCCTTTCTCAGACATGACTGTTGAGCCAGGTACTACCTATTCTGTACCTGTGCATTTCGTTTTTCCTGCCTAAGTGCTGGACCTTACTTTTCTTACCACTAAACTGCATCTCATTAGATAGGACCCAATGCTCAAGTCTGTCCTTCTGAATCTTGAATCTGTCTTCCAAAGTCTGAGCAATTCCCCCCAGTTTGGTGTCAAATTTCATCAATCCCCTCATTTAAATCACTTATGAAGATGCTGAAGGGCACTGGACCCAAGACAGAACCTTGAGATACCCATAAAATCATAAAAATGAGTCCATTGATGTAGTGACTCAACTTACAACTACAACAAGTTATAACTAATATTCCAAGCTCAATTGTGGTCATACATTTAGGGCTATCTGTACCTATTTTGGATGTTTCTCTTACAGAAAAGTGAGGAATTAATATTAAAATGAATATATGTCTAGGATCCTCAATACGGTGTCCATCATTACGTTCTTGGATATCTTCCTTCCAAATTTTCTGAGACTCTTGACTATTTACCTAGGAAGTGGTTATGCCACCACTGTAACCATACTGTGAAGTTCTAAAGCATGGGTGTCAAACTTGTGGCGTCACGTTGCTCTCATGTGACATTTCATGATGTTTTTTTCCCTTCACGGAGCTGGGGTAGGCGTGGGCTGCACATGCTGCATCCAGCCTGCAGGCCAACAGTTTGACACCCCTGTTCTAAAGTATCACTGTCCAAGCAGTTTAGTGACACTTCTGAATTCTACCCAAATATTTCAATTATATGTATTTCATTCCTGATTGCTTGCTATTAGTCAGAGGTAATGCCATGACAATATAATATTTAATTTTACTTCTTGCTGGCAAAAGCCTCAAGATCACATGTTATCCTAGTTTGGAAATCAAAACATAATTTGACCTGAATGAATCAGCACAATTGCATAAATGAAAATTATCTAATATCATATATAAACAACAATGGAGAAGTTCACATTTCTCCATTACTATTTCTATCTCCTAATGAACTATATTGTTACAATAGCATGAAATGAAGAGGAAGGGGAAGAACCTTCAGTCACAGCCTCAAGCTGTTTGAATTAGGCTGTTAGGGTTCTTCTAATGACAAAACTCCTTAATCATTTCATAACAGGCACCTATTCAGGAGACAATGTTATCCCAAGTGACATTTTACATGACGGAGAAAATGTGTAAATGTTGAATTTTTATATATTACACAGCACTGAGATTAATTATATATTCATTGTGATGTTACTTCTTTAAATTACAATCAACAGTCTATAATTAAAAGACAAATGTCTTTCTAAAGACATTGTCACTCTAAATACAACATTGGACTTTAAATATTGGGCAATGAGCAAAATATCTAAACTTAGTAAGAAAACACTGAGTATAAATATTGTTTTATAAAATTACAAATTACAAAAATTACAAATAGTATGACAATGGAAGATGGAAGTTTTGAAAAGGTGGGAATTCCCTGATATCCTCCAATTTAGCCCAAGTTCCTCCCCTCTGATTTCAATAGTCCTGATCTCTCTTGCATGCCTGGGTTTTTTTGGAAAGCTAGCACAGAAATCTAGTCATCTAGTTATCTCACACTAGGTCTTATCTTTCAACTGTGACTCAGATAAGCAGATAATGAAAAGAAAAGGAGTGGGGAAAACAGGAAGGAGGATAGGCTTGAGAAATAGAAAGTCAGTTCATAGTGAAGGTAGGAGAAGAGGCATACAGGAGAAATTTCATATTAATTTCATATTCCAGAGGAAGGCAACCACAACAGCGAGGTGATTGGAAACCATCAATTATGTTTAGCCTGCAAACAGAAGCAGGTGGAATGTGGAGGAGGAATAATGGCAGGTGCAACTATACAACTGAAGCCCTCTGTTGGGATGCCTGAAGCGTACTTCTGTTTTGTGGCAACTATCCTCTGGAGTGAAACTCACCCTGAAACACAGATGGCTTCCACCTTAATGACATTTCATATGACCTTAAAGATCTGACTCTTTTCTCAAATTCTGGGCTTCAGAATTTGGAACCCCTTACTGGTCTGTTACATATGTTTGGAGTTGCTGGGCAGATTTATCATCCTGTTTAATTTCCAATTTTTAGTTTATGTATGTAAGTGTGTGTGTGTGTGTGTGTGTGTGTGTGTTATAAGCACCTACTTTGGAGTCAGGTGCTTATCCTTGGGAAGGACTCAATAGGTGGTTAAAAATGCCAAATCGAGTCCAAACATCAGACTGACTGTGCAACAAACGATAAATAATAAGAACCATTTCCTTATAGTTATCACACAATGGAATATGTTACCCTATAAAATGGTGAGCAGCTTGTATTCACTGGAGGTCTTTAGGCTAGAAGCCAGGAAACTGTGAGTAAGTCCCATCTTAGTCATGAAAGCCAGCTGGGTGATATCAAGCTGAAGGGCTTAAGCATATTGATCCTGAACCAAATGCAAACTGAGTCATCAGAATATCATGTTTGTTTCCCCCAGTTTTCTGTGGTTTTCATTAATTACTTAAAACAAGCAATCCTGACCCATACATACACAAATACACACATGTATGTGAATTGCGTAGCTATGTGGTTGTACACATACAAACACACACATACACACACCTCAATTTTTTCACAAAGCCTGATATTCAGAAGGACATTATTTAGACATAAAAATGAAAAATTTCCCATTACGTTTCCAAAAACAACTACTAAAGAATTGTATTACACTGAATCTCTTGCACTTATCACCTCCCACTGATTGACAAAAAAAATCCTTTTCACAATGAGGTCTTCAAAGAAACAGATTCTATTTCACATGTGCTATATTATCACTTCAGAGCAACGTGTCAAAAAAAAGGGTGTGTTACTCTTTCCAATACAGGATGGCAAACCCAACTGTTCTAACTCATAATTCCCCTTCCAGCCAAAATCATTGTGACATACAGCATAAGCTGAAAAATTAAGGTAGCAGCAATGTGGTTCTTGTAGACATGACTGAAATCCTAAGTACCTACTTAGTATCTTCTGCCCTGTCTGACTTGGTAATTCTTTAGGAGTTTTTTTTTTTTTAATTGTAATGGCAAGACAGAATACGAAAATAAAAGCAGGGGATCGCTACAACACAATGAATGTATGAGGGGAACCATTGGTAGGGGACACTCAATAGTAGGCTAACTGAGGTGACAAAGACATTGTCTTCTAGCAAATTTCTATTATGTGATTTGACAGACACACTTTAATAACCATTTGAGAACAAGACAGTCTTCCTCCAATAGCAGATATTTTGTATTCTCAATAAACTCTTAAATGTGCTCAGTATCCTAAAAAGTTTGCTCACTCTTGCAGTGAACAAAGTGTGTTCATTCTCACTGTTGCTTTGTCTATCTAGAAATCTCCCACAAAAATTATGCCCTCTCTGTTTCTTTGTTAAACTTGCATATTTTCCTTATTTAGTTTTATTCTCTCTGATTCCCAGATAGGATTCCCCCTCACCATCACATTCTGAGGAAAGATTTTGCAAAAGGATATGCCCAAGGAACCATTATTTAGTGAGAAACTTGTAAAATGTATTCAGAATTCCAATCAGCGCCAAATAGTTACAAGATTCCCACTTGAAGGGTTTGAGGGGTGGAAACTAGTTTAGGTAAGATAGCACTGGGAGACCAGTACAGGATCTCACTCCACAGATTTTGCAAACTAGTAGTAAACAAGATAAAAAAGACTAGAGCACTATTTCCGTATACATTCATTCCTGTACTCTGCAGTCACTAAGACTCAATAGCAGGTCTGAATAATGCCTAAAGGAATTGCATTCCTTTTTTGTTTAGATATGGATTTGTATATGTTAAAGAGATAAAGGGATCACAGCCAATCCCCGCTGCCTGGAACTGCCCAAAAAACGCGATGCACAGAGGCCAAAAACAGGGTGTGTGGAGGCCGAAAACACGACATGCAGCGGCCGAAAACATGATGCGCAGAGGCGGCAATTGGCGGCAATGGTCTGTGGTGATCCCCACAGCCTTGAACAGGTCTGAAATGGAGCATTCGGAGGCTGAAAACGCAAGGCACAGACGTCAAAAACACAAGGCACGGAGGCAGCCATGGTTTGTGGCAATCCCTGCAGCCTGGAACAGCTGATTGGGGGTATTCCAAAAGGCCGATCTACCTGCCAATCAGCTGCTCATGCTGAATCAGGCTGCAATAACATGCTGAAGCTGACCAGGCTGTTTGCTATTACCTGCAAGGACGCTAGCCAGATGAATACTGATGGATGCTGGTAGGCAGAGGCAGAATTTTTTTCCCCTTGTTTTCCTCCCCAAAAATTAAGATGCGTCTTATACTCCAAAAAATATGGTGTATGTGAAGGGAATTAAACATTAGTAAGCACTATAAAAGTGTTTTCTTTTGCTCTGTGTTATTACAGTATTAGGAGCTAGGCATCTTGTTCAAGAATCTTTCATTTCATTGAAAAAGATACTCTCTATTACAGATTTTATTTATTATTTTATTTTAGCTTCCCTTGGGGAAAGTTTTGATTCTAAAGTAGAGCATATGCACAGAATCCCTACAGCAATATTCCCTTTGTCTTCTGTATAGAAGGATGACATTTTTTCCCAATATAATAAAAAAATGAAACTATAAGAGTCCAACCATTCAAAAACAGTCTTACTGGAGAACAGAGAACTAAGCAGGAAAGAGCAAAGCCCACATACGTGGCTGATACAAATTAAATCTCATTTGGTTCTCTGAGGTATGCTGAAGTGTTTGTTTTCACACCCTTTATTTAACCCAGGGTTCCTAAATGACAAATCATTTCAAATGACAAATTCTTAGTTTGAAACATTGACTCAACAGCAAAGTAGACATGTTGTGTTTCCACCATTGTAACCAGTCCAAGGATGGGCAATCATTTAACTTTCACATAATTTTGTGCTCATACAAACCCAACAGTTCAGCTCACACGATTTAGTCAAAATGAAAGATGTCTGGCATCTTCCCATTCTGCTTGTTTCTCACCCTGCCCACCAATCAAAACCTATTAGCCAGAAACACTGGAAATAAAAATGCTGGGTATGATATCAATCACACAGAAACTGCCCAGCCTAATCCAGAAATTAAAAGTTCATTTGAAAAGATCCCACATTCATTTGCTCTCTAAATAGTGATAGCTCCAAATTTAAGCAACTGGCTCCGTCTAGAGGAAACTAGAGGAAACATTCTTTCAGAAATTAAGGAAACATCCCTCCAGAAATTAAAAAGAGCTCATTTGAAAAGTTCCAACATTCATTTGCTCTCTGAACAGTGATAGCTCCAGATTTAAACAAGTGGCTCCGTCTAGAGGAAACTAGAGGAAACATCTCTCCAGAAATTAAAAGAAGCTCATTTGAAAAGGTCCAACATTAATTCACTTTCTGAACAGTGATAGCTCCAAATTTAAACAATTGGCTCTGTCTAGAGGAAACATTCAGACAAAATGAAGAGCTCTTCCTACAGAGAATTGCATTTCCAATATTTTGTCATCATCACGGGGAAAAGATTTGTTGTACAACTGAATATGTCAATCAAATGTTAATATTTTGTTAATCTGTCTCCACCACAATCTAGGATAATCAAGACACTGATGATGGAGATAGTCAAGTAAGAACAGGATTGTCTCGACCTAAAGCAACTTCCCTGCTTCCCCTTCTATTTGTGTGATCATTAGCCATGACATTTGTTGATAATAGAAGTTGTAAGGTAACACAACTGGAGGTTTAACATGGTGGAATTTCTATTTAAGGCTAGGGAAAGACTCGGATGGAGTTATGGAAAAGTATGTTAAAAATGACAGCTTTTACATCTCCAGTCAACATGGCCAATGCTGTGGAATGTTGGAGGTTATAATTCGGCAACATTTTTTTAAATGTCATTTTGCTCATCTATAGACAAGTTTCTGATTGGGTGCACTCAGCCATTGTTCAAGTTTTACATATGTAGATCTGTGTATTACTCAGCAGATTGAGGGATTTTATTTTTTGCATCACCAAAGTCAGCAATGTGTCTGTGACTACTGAAGTAGAGGCCACTAAAGTCATTTGCTATTTCACCCAATGAGAGCCAGACTCTTATCAAGAAGACTCACAAAAGATGACAGGATTTTCTTCTAAACAGGCATGGCCAGAACTAGACATATAGGTGCAGTGCTGGAAACTTATATGTGCAAAAGCATGCACATATGTTGATTAAAATAAAGCTTCTTCCAAGAGACATATAATTCTCATAGCAGAAACTGTTCAGTCAGTCTGGTGTGCAAGGCAACAATTAACACACATAAACACAGAAGCAAACACTGATGTATTAGGTGTCTTTAATCCAAAATGAGGGAAAGCAGGAAAGCAGAACAAATCCTCTTGTTAGCAATAAGACACCAAAACAAAGTGAACATTTTTTTACAAATTAAAGTTCCTTACAGTGTTTAAAATGTCACTAAAAACTAAAGTTTTCTTTTCAAATGGAAAGGAAAGCAATATGTGTGCTTAAAAAATACCAATAAAACAAATATGATAAAAGATATCCATTCATGGGAGGATATATTTGGGGGCGGGGGGAGAGAGAAAAACAGAAAAATTGACCACCAGGAAAATGAGGCAAATTTGTATACAAAGATTTTGTCCTCCATGAAATAATTGTAAGAGTCAGAAAAACTCTCAATTTTAAACAAATGTGCCCAAGAAAATAAAAAAAAAGATAATCCCAGCTGAAGTTTGCAAACCTTGTAGATACATTCCATCTTATTCAAAATAAAATTGCGGCCCTTTGGTTTTCTAAACAGAACTCACACCATCATCATCACATATTTGTGCCACATTGCCAGCTACTGCCTAGAAAAGTTCAGGGATTCATCCAACAAAAAAGCTAATTTTTGTGGCATTTATCCTTTTACATCATTATGGCAGGGACAGACTCCATCCTAAGTGAAACTGAAGCTACCTGAAGCTTCCATGAGATGCTTATCTCATATGTAAGCAGTCCCAAGAGTTGTTGGTTCTTAGTAATTTTTCATTCCTGAAAAAAAGGGGCCACCATGAGCAGCTACAAAATGCAACAGCATGAGATCTTATTCAGTTTAACACTGAATGAGATGGTGGTGGAAACTGGGCAACAAGACATATTTTGGTATACTGCTCCATGATCAGCTAATGAAAGAGATCAGTTAACCAGCAAACACCTTCTTTCTGTCATGCCACCTAAATACCCTGAGATCATAATTGACTTCTGAGTGCATCATGGATCCCACCATTATCCCTCAGAAATTCAAGTTAAACTACAAAAAGTGGGGACTTCCTCCTTCTACTAAACATCCTACTACAGCATTATGTATGATCTGCTAAATCAAAAGCAAAGGGGAAATAATCCTGTGCATACCAGTGAGTGACAGAAAGAGAGAAGGCTTCCAGTTTAAGATGGTATCTTACACTGGGACATTTGATTAATTAACTTTTAAGATTACAAACTGAGGTCTTTACAAGTTGCACAAACAGCAGAACAATTCTTGTTAAATGAAGACAAAAAAAATCAACAATGCCTTTGTTTCAGAAGGCATTCCTTCAGTGGCCCAGAAGCTCCTTTGAAACAAACCAAAAGCCTTTATCTTTAAACAAAACAAAACAATCAACACCATAATACTTTGCACAGGACTCTGTTGGGATTTCAACTCTACAGTAATTTTAAATATATATATATATATAGATATATATATATATATATATTATCACCCCTTATAAGGTTATCACCGAAATTTCAGTGTTTCTGAGGGTCAGGGGATTACCAGGGGAGATTTTACCAATAAAAATCCAATTATCAGAATATTTTTCCTATTGGACAATAAAAAAATTTAAAAATAATAAAAGGGTGTATTTGTACAGCAGCTGTCTCCTGCCTCATCTTAGAAACATCAGAAACATGAAGGTCAGCTAGAACAAGTAACTAGTCTGATATAAAGAACTGAATTCCATGTGTTTGGACAGTCTTGTTTCCAATTTCATTTAAAAATATATAGGTATCATTATTGCTTTCACAACCATCAGCCAGGCTCTACTCAATTCTCAGTGAGGGAGAACTGCAGTTTCAGAGGTGTTTGCTTTCTTCCGCCTTTTCATGAGCAATGGATTAGAGGAGTCTTCAATTTTCTTTATTTTAATCTGTTCATAATCTACCCTCATAGTGGCCAAGGCACTTGTCATCTCCTCCTAAATTGGGGTAGAGAGAAAACAAAATTGCAGGAGATTAGCAACAGAGAAATGAAGCCACAAATTTAGAGAAGATGCTGGAGGTCTCATAAAAATAATGAGCATGCATAGATGCTAAGGAACACTTCACCCCTCTAGAGATCCCCCACTCTATCCTTTGGGGCCTCACATGCAAAACTGCCATTTTCAGTGTTGGCTTTTTAGAATACTATATTAAATATCTTCAAATAACTTTTACCTGCCTTCCCTGCTATGTTTTATACTATCTATATAGCAAGATCAAAAGTTAAAAGTCTGAGGCTCTCAGTGAGCAGTTATCCCTTTTATTTTCTTCCCAGTAATAGCTGGTACCAAACATTTATAAAAAATATGGGCCTATTCAGCCTGGACTTATTTGATCAATCTTTTAGCAGATTTATTTTTTTCTAGCATAAGATTGACAGAGGGAAGGAGGGTATCTTTCATTTTGTACTTTGTCTATGCATACTCTTTATCATTACAGTGTGTGTGTGTGTGTGAGAGAGAGAGAGGGGGGGGGGAGAGGGAGAGGGAGAGAGAGAATGTACAGAGGCAGGCTGGT
>JANHFL010004301.1:86716-101907 GCA_032468155.1 Oxyrhabdium leporinum
AGAGAGAGAGAGAGAGAGAGAGAGAGAGAGAGAGAGAGAGAGAGAGAGAGAGGAGGAGGGAGAGAGAAGAGAGTCAAATGTTACATGAAGAGAAATTTCACACAAGGAAATAGGAAAGATAATGAAAATAAAAGTGATAATGAAAAATAAATGGAAGAGATTTCCTTTTTCTTTAATTTGATTGTCAACCTTTGATTCTCTTTATCATGCCAGATTATGGAATATGTTAAAGCTACTGGGTGGGTCCAAACATCTGATTATTACAATGAATGAAAAGCTGATACAGGAAATGAATCTGAAGAAACAGTGTAATTCAGAGTAAAAAGGATATAAAACAAGTATTTATATTGTCACCATGTATTTTTAAGTTCTACACTTTTGGAAAGGGTAACTGCTGGAATCAAACTGGAGGCTAAAATTCTAACAGTCTGAGATGTGCAGAAAATATTTTGTTAGCAGAAATTTTAAAAGGACTAGAAAGACCTCATTATGAAATTAAAAGTGTACAGTGAAAAACAGATTAATGTTAAGTATTAAAAATGCTGTCAACAGGCATGCTCAATGAACTTACAGTTGGTGGTCAAGAAGTGAAGTAGATAGTTTTGTTTTCTTGGACTTAGATAAAGATGGGCAGAGTGCTGGAGAGGTAAAGAGGAGATTAGTGCTATGGAGGAGGGACATAATACAACAGACAAAACATGGAGGATTAGAATATGTCCCTGTTAATAAAGATCAGAATAGTTAAAGTATTTTCCAATGGTAATGGAAAGTTGGGATAGTGAAAAAGAGCAAGAGCAAGAAGATAGATTGTGAAATTGGGCAAGTTACAAAAGAGTGCCATGGACAGCAGAAAGAATCAATCAACCAACCTAGAACAGTTACAGATTGACCACTCCTTTGAAAGGGTTATTATTATTAGTAATATATGGCATTGCTATATTAGCCAGGAGATTGCAATGCTAATGTAGATTACTAGTTTGGCTGCCAATTTACTAGCTCTATGGTTCATGCTTGTGGCTTCCCAAGGTGCACCACAAAAGGATGAGCTGGCTTCGCACCAGAAAGAAAGATGAGATGCAGTGTTATGCAAGGCTCCCTTCCTCCACAAGATCCACCTCATAAACGGCTGTCACAACCAGGAAGATTCAGAGCCGGCAAGAATCTGACCGCCTGCACAAAGCACCAGCTCATTTCCCCACTCAAGTGTTTCTATTTATCTACTTGCTCAGGACATGCTTTCAAACTACTAGGTAGGCAGAGGTTGAGGCAAGTGATGGGAGCTCACCCCGCCATACACTGCTAGGGCTCGAACCTCTGGAGCAAAGACCATCTCCAATGTCATTAAGCCACTGAGCCACCATGCCTCCTTTGAAAAGATGATCAGCAAGAAAAAAAAGTCTTATATTTTAGGAATATCAGACTGGAAAAAGCAACTAGGCTGGCAAGGTTTAGGGAACTAGAAAAAGGGAAAGACTATGGGTAACGTAGACAGACAGAATCAAAGACATTGTGGGAAAGTTACTGGAAAAGCTATGGTGTTATCTCTGGAGACAAACTGAAACATTCATCCTCCTATCACCAGAGTCTGGGCCAGATTCAGTAGCACTTGCTATTGATACATTATGAGATAAAGAAAGATAAAGAACACAGTAGATTTAGTGGCCTAAAGTTTATCCAAGCCTATTTGAAATAATTGTTTGGAAACTCTTGGAAGAATTAGGTTAGGTACATTTTGCAAGAAGTCTTAGGACTTTTTAAATAGTGCCCTTGCTAAAGGGTAGCAGAATATGAACATCTGTATTAAGCTTGAAAAAGATCTATTCTATCCCTTCATACCTCTTTCTGTGAAAGCTTGGTCTCCTCTATCTTGAATTCGACTGAAGAGTTCCCCTCCATCCAAGCTGAAATTCATAAACAAATTTAGTTATGTTTCAACCCAAAACTATGAACACATTTCTATCATCTCTGAACCTCAAGTACTCGGATCTTCAGAATATTGTCCCTTTTAAGTAAGTTGGCATTGCAGTAGGTTGGTTGATTACACTGATGCACTAAACCAGCAATTTCCAATTTGGCAACTTTAAGACTCGTACACTTCAGCTCTGAGAATTCCCCAGCCACAATGTGAAACAGCCACAATGTGAATCATAAAACATAGTTTTCAAACTATAGTGGCTGAAATCAGGCATTCCTGCTAAGCAAAATCAAACTATAAAATCTTGTGGTTACGTAAGAATGTGAACTCAGTCACTGTCTCAATATTCAGATAATTGTGTTCATTGGTTAAAAAAGAAACAACAGAGTTATATATCAAGTTAGACTAACACATCAGGTGTGATGCAGTCCATAACCACCCCCCTTACTCCCACTATAATAGATACTGGGTATTAGAGGTGGCACAAGACAATTATTGTCTCAATATTAAATATGTCTCAAATTGTCAAATTGTCTCAATATTAAATATTAAATATGTTAATTTTCTTAATCAAATCAAAACATGGAATGGATCAGTAATGCAGCAACTACAAAGATTAAAATATATAGCCACTGAGAATATATTCCACAACATAATCATTCCTATAACCAAGAAATGGGTTCCTACCCATATTCGAGGCCCCAGGACCAGGCATGGGGCCAGATCTTTAAGGACTTGCTTCCTTAATAAACATGTCAAGAAAATTGCTTACAGCAGTAAGATCCACCCTGGGATGTAAATTTGCTACTTTGAAAGGCACCTAAGATTTACAACCTCCAAATGAAAGAATGAGAAAGTTGCTCATTTTAAATAGTTTTCTCTTAAATGTTGCAGTTATTGGGAGGTCAGATGATCCAGTTACTAAGATAGATAGTGGCCAACAGCATCTGGTGCCACAGGATTCTTGGAGGTAAAAATACTTTTGAAAGGCCAGCAGCAGGGTAGAATTCAGTATACAAGTGTGCTAAGCTGGGGTAGAAGCCTGCACAGGTTAAATACTCTGATAGTAACTCTGCATTCACACAATTACTAACATATGTAATTTAGTAATTTATAAGTCATCATTATAGACCTAATTTCTATTATACAGTATTAAATAATATTTTTCAAGCAAGGTGCTTCATTCCCCATTCCTCATTTGCTTTAGAGCAAAATTCTGAAAAAAAAATTCTTTAGTTCTCTCTACAAAGTCTCTATATTTCAGTGATACACTGGTGTTAACCATTCCATTTGGGTGGAGGGGCTTAGAATATCTTTGAATGCTTAAAAACTTGGCAGAAGCATTTCTCGTTAAGAAAATTCTCTCTCTCTTCAGCCCATACTTGCTCTAACACTCTATTGTACAAATCTGCCTTCCTGGTTTTGCCCAATGACCAGCATGAAGCTAGACCCAAAGAAAAAGATACAAGACCCACAATCTGTATGGAGGTATGTAGAATGGAGTTGTCCCAAAGGTGCATTTTCAAGAGGCAACTGGACTTTCTTGTTTTTTTCTTTGAAGATGTTTTGTCTCATCCAAGAAGCTTCTTCAGCTCTGACTGGATGGTAAGGAATGGAAGGATTTATATTCTTTGCAAACAGCTGGTCATTTGCATTCTTTTAGAGAGTTGTTGAGGCCACTTGGGGGTTTGTCTGTAACCTCAGAGTCACCTAAGTAGTGCAGATGGGTGTGGAGCCTTCTTGGAACTGCCATTCCCCACCATCCAGTCAGAAGTTTCTTGGATAAGAAGCGAAATGTCTTCAAAGAAAAAACAAGAAAGTCCAGTTGCTTTTTGAAAAAGCACCTTTGGGACAACCATGACCTGGATGACTGAGAATCTCCATAGACCTGTGGAATGGAGTTAGCACTTTTCTGCAGCCCACATGGGCAAGTAGAAAATGAAATGAAATGAATCATTCCACATTCTCTTACTCCTGTCTTTCTCTTCCAGGTCTTACTATACCACCCATTCCCTCTTCCTTTTTCAGCTAGAGAATGCTTATTTGCTTAAATTGCAATATGCTCAAGTCTAAAATAATATGTTCTGTTTAAAAAAAAAGCTTACTTTTATATTTAAATTGATTGGATGGCTTAGTTTACCTTTGAGTATGAGATCAGACTATCTTTAGAAACTGCCCAGAAAATTCAGCTGATCCAAAAAGTTGCAAAAGTGCTAACATGATCATTTAGCAATGGATATATTATCTGGCCTTTAAAAGATAGAATTTGACTTCTGTTATCTTTATGAGCCTGATTCAACAAGTTGACTTTGGTTATGTAGCCCGGAGTGGCCAAGGCTAAATAATGTGAAAAACCATATTCTTCCTATCGCACTACGATGCTTACAAAACCCTTATCTTACATGCTTTGTTTTGGCATAAGGCAAATGGAATTAAAAAGAACATTTTCATTAAGGGGAAGGGCACCACTATGCCTCTAGATTTCCACTCACCCCACCAATAAATGACACTCACCATTCCATAACTATCAGGAGACATTTTCGACCCTGGTAAAGATTTTCGTAGACATCCATGATCTTCACAATATGGGAGCACTGAGATGCTCTCCAGTGGAGTTCAACTTCCCTTCGAGCTTTTGGACAGTCTTGCAACATCTAGAAAAGACAAGAGAAGAAAGAGGCATTTTTCTCCCTTAATTTGGGAAGCACAAGCATCTTTGGTCAATACTGATCACTAACCATAGGATACTGCAGATTAGAATCTCAATTCCTTTACCAATTGGGAACTAGATTTCACATGGTCTACCATAATAACATATTTATTAAAAATGAATGATTTACTAATTTTGCACATCTGCCACTTCCAAGTTCTCCCTTTGCACTCCTGGAATAGATGGAGTGATTTTGTTTCCAGTTTGTTCTTTGGTTGGGGGTATTAAGGATTTTAAAGGCCTTTCTTAAATTCACTTCCTGAATAGATATTTCTGATTTTATGGTAAATTGACACAATCAAAACCTTCAAAATCACTTTAACGGCTTCATGAAAAGAAACTAAATTACAAAACATTTTGAGCCCTTTAAAAAGGTCTCAGCTCTTAATAAAGCAAACACATGCGCCCTCTAATGGTGGACAATTATAACCTATAGACTCTGGGTATGTTGTATTAGTGAAGAAGTTATTGTGTTAGATTTCCCAGTTTTATGAATTTCTTTGCTGCCATCTAGTATTACCCAGATTTCTGCAGTTCATGCCATTTTCATAACTAAAATAACAGAAAATGAAATCAGTTCAACAGGAATAAACATGGCAGATATGAAAAGAGGCCAGGATCCTCCAGCTTTGTCATACAAATTAATCATAATGAAATTCCTAATGGTAATTCTAAATCAGTGTCTTCGATTAGCTTAATTTGTATTAAGCACCAACAAATTAAAGCTTTCTCTACATGCATTCCTCTAAGAAGAAAGGAAGGAAGAACCCAGAATGCAAGGGATGACTTTCTCTATAGCTTGATATTAACCAGATCATCACAAGTGTGAGTTTGGTGTAGTGACTAAGACATCAGGCTAGATGTCAGCTGGGTGACCTTGGGCCAGTCATATGAGGGAGACAATAACAAACCATTTCTGAAAAATCTTGCCAAGAAAAATGCAGGGACTTGTCCAGGCAGTCTGTGAGAATCGGACATGATTGATCAGAAGGGGAAAAAATCAGCAGTAACTGAATATTGGAAGAGAGATTCCACTTTCCAGATTTCACTTGTTATACCATCACTAAGTATTGCTTCCAGAATTTTAAAATAAAAATCATTTACAGAGAAATGAAGAATCTTGAACCTCAAAAGACAAACATGTAAACAAAGGGAAGCTTTGTCATTTAACCATAAGTATAAAACCTCTTTAATTGGCCCAACTGTTCCCATGTAGTGTTAATATGATATCTGGACTACTTCTTTAAAATTAGCCTTCAGTATTTAAAGGAAAGTGGTGGATAGTTCCAGCTCTGTACATGTTGCTTTTAAAAGTTATCCAATGTATATTACAAGGGTAGGCTTAAAGTGGAGGAAGTTGGTTGTGCGGGCTTCATAATCTTCATCCATAAATTTAAATACTGTTTCACTGCTTGTTGCAGGCAATAAAACTTGTACAATTCTCTCAGCCCATTTGTTCAGAAATCAAGTATACAAAGCATGAGAAGAATAATCCTCATTGAGCCAATACAATAATTCAGATCCTGGACAGTTATAATCAATCTCTCATAAAGCTCTCTAATAAACACGGGCATACTTCAAAAATGATGTGGAAGAACTACTTTAGAAAACCCTTTTTCAGGTTTTTAAATGAGCATGTTCCTTGAAGCAATAGTATCTTTCTTCATGCTTGAGAGGAACACTGTAAAATTGTGTGGGATGCTTTAATAAACACTGGAGAGATGTTGTGACATAAGATCCACAGAACCTCTGAGTCTTTTTGAAGCATGCATAGCCACACATTTACAAACTCCTTCCTAAATATGACACAGAGACAGCAAAAACGAATAATAAAATGATGCAAAACTTTAATGATGCAAAATAGAAATAGTCACAATAATGGGAAGAATTCTGGACCAAATCCATAACATTTACTCCAAGCCTAAACAAAATTGATACATAATGTTTTACTGATAGTATACAACTCCACAAATAATCCCCAAGACAGATAAATCATACAATAATAAAGTTGGAAATCTCATGGAGCAGAAGGAACATTTTATCACATGTAGTAGACACATAACCAAATTCAAGCAAGAATGGTTCCTATATATACAATATATTACACATAAAGCAAATACAAACATTTACAAGGTGGCTTCTAAGATAGCCTACATATTTATAAATACCATAAGCTGGTCAAGGTACAGAAAAGGGGGGAAGTAGAACCAAATACTTTTTCAACTTTTCTGAATGACTTTTGATTAGGTTTTTTTTCCTTCTTTCCTAATATGCATAAACAACAACAAGTAACCATAGAGTGGAGACCTTAGCGTTAAATACTAAGCTTAAGACAGTAACCTTTATTAAGTAACAAAAAATTAATGGTTTTTGCTTCTGTTTATCAAAGCCATACTAGTTGTGGATATATGATTTAAACAACCTTATATTTATTAATATTAGCATTTTAGAAATCATAGTATTGATACATTTTTCCCTTATCTTTAAAGGTTTATATTATATAAATTTAACTCAAGAAAATCACGCACACTCTTAGATTGTAATGCATATAATCGACAGACAGGAAATCACCCCAATACAAAGCCACTTGTGCCACCTGGTGGCAAAAGTTCATTCATACATTAATTAACCCACATTTTTATATAACTAGCCTTCTCCTCTTCAAAATGGTATCACTGAGGGGGTCCAGACTAAATACCTTTCCTGAGATTCATTCAATAATCTTTTCTGTAATTATTTCTCAAGTCTTGAGTGATCATTAATTTAAAAAGTAATTAAATATGAAAGCTGTCGTGAGTCTTTTCAGGGATAAAAAAAGACTTATTTTAAAAACCAATTTTAAAAAAACAACTATATTCAGAATTAAAACTTTAGCTTGCAATTTCTATAGAAAAATGATAATGAAAATTCTTGCTGGATCAGACAAAAATTCTACCCAGTGTGGCATCCTTTTTCTATGTTGGCCATCTTACTGGTAAGAGCACAAGAGGACAACTTCAGCCTCCTGACACTATTCTCCAACTGCTATCCTGATAAGTGGCTCCTAAGAGCTTTAGTTACTACAACCTTGCCTAACCTCCCCTCCCCAATCCCCATATACAGGCAACCAAATTGACAGTCATCATGACATCTGGTAGACACAAATGTAATTCCAATTATGTCCTCCCTGAGGTATTTGTCTTGGTCCCAAATATTTTTATAATGATATGTGAGAATGACTTTGGTGGATGAAAGGAAGAGCTGCAAATTATGCAACCATACTATGAGCCGGCAGGCGGGGACATGGGAAGCATTTCAGAGGGACCCTACCTTGTTTTCTGGAAAGTAAAAATAAAGGAGGGGAGAAATGCTTTCAAACCTGAAAGATTGTCTTACTGTAACTCTACAATAAAGTTCGTGCTAATTTAACTCATGGTTTGTGCTTCTTATCTGGATTACCTTGAAGTGGCTTCACTTCACACACTTTCAGCATCTTTGACTGACACTCAGTTGTTGCTATGAGAGGAGAATGTTTTCTCTTCATATCTTATCTTCCTAGCAAAATCACTCTATAAACCTGCAGCATCTTCCTTGCTGGTCATTCAATCCCTTCCCCAGATTATAACTTTACCTCAGAAAGGGATTATTCTATCCCCCTGAAATCTTCTAGCTAATTTTTTCAATGGCATTCCTTTGGCCACCGTAGAATGCAAATGCACAAAGCACACAACAGCCAGATTCTATCTGTGAAAATTTCACTTGAAAGAAATGACCTATGCCCAAGCTATGATGAGAATTGTAATCCAATATAAATGGGGTGGCACCAGATGAGAAAAATTAAAATATTAACTATATTATGATACAGACCTTTTCAGATTGTTTACAAGAAAGATCCTACTGCTCGATACTAAATCACAGCTTTTCTTTTTTCCTAGGAAATGTTTATCAACCTAGCAAATCTCCACCATTTATCTATGTGTAGCTAACAACCGCCACCTTTGGGAATAAAACTTGTTAATTAGTGTAAACTGTGCCCGTTTATATATACATAACATTGAGGTGTCTACATTTGAAACTTTTGGGATGTTTGATGGAATCTAAACTAGATGACAACTATAATTGGAATCTAAGTTTGGCTTTTTCCAGTTTTTTAGCAGAAACCAAGGCAGAACACATTCTCCCCAACCCCACCCCCACAGAAAATATAAGCCAGCAAACATGCTTATATTGCTCGCTAAATCTAATGTTTTCCTGGATGATTGTTTTAAGAGGAACGTTTAATCATGTGATAGTTTCTCCTTCTGCATGGAATTTGTGTTATATTCAGGCAGGCAGTTATGGTTTAGTGTTACAATGCTTCCCTGGCAAAGAAAAAACACTATGTTACCTTAGCAGACTACTGCTTTCTAGACTTGAAAATATGTCTCTGGGGGTCTAATTCGTTTAATTACATGTAAAGTATACATTGTTTTTAAATTTTGATGTTAACAAGAATAAACTCTAACAAAGAACAGTTTTACAGAGAAGAGAGAGAAAGAGACAGAAAGAGAAAGAGAAAGAAGGCCTTACTCAGGGAAACACGATAGCCAGCATTTGACTTAGCTTCTCGGGTCACACAGTCAGGGCTCAAAATAAATCCTGTCTTTCAAGCAGACAACATCAAAAGAACCACATAACCTCAAACTTGAAAGATTGGGAGAGTTGGCTTAATATTATAGCAACATTTGTCACAAGTCGACATGGATGGTTAAAAATCTAGAAAAAAGTCCCCCAAATTGGGCAAATATTGCCAATTCATCTCCAAGCATGAGAAGCCCCATCAAGATATTAACATGCAGCTTCTTTCCGTGCTCAGGGATATTATCAGGGAATTTCATCTTGTCTAGCACCAGGGCTTAAGTATTTTCTACTAATGTCAAGCTTTCCTGAACCTTAAACAGAAAACTGTCAAGGGGGTTTACAATGTAAAGTTCAAGATACAATAAAAATTTCCCTCTAGGCAGCAAATGTGTTTCTGGCCTGTATCATTTCAGACTATCATGGGCTCACGGCTGTCTTAAATGTTCTTCCATACAAAAAAATATTTTCCATACTAAAAAAAATAAATGATCATGTCAAAGAAAAGAGTTCTAGACAAACCTAATCTTCCTGAATATTTTTCTTTAAAAAATGTAGAAGCATTTAATCATTTAAATTCCTTCCTATATAATAAACTCCCAAAAAAAACCAAACCCAGGATAAAACCTTTACCATCTTTGACATCCTCCTCGGGGGCATTTTCTTCAAATGTGAAGTACAACTAGTATTGCCACCTAGAGTAGACCAATGACAAGATGGGCAGCAAAGAAGTTTAACAAATAGTGTTACCATTCATGGTTGTATTTAGGAGGTAAACAATAGAAATGTTTTTACAATAAACTTTAATTGTAGGATGTATATGGAGATAAAAATACATAGAGGAAAAACTGGGGTATGGAAGATCTTCCAAAGCGTGTGACAAATTGTGGAAGTTCTTATCTTAGGTCAGATTCTCCCTGACTGCTTTGGCGCCTCCCAACAGGAGAAGTGTTATAATCCAATCCGCCCTGCCAGCTGCTCTTCCCTTAATTCCATCCAAAACAAGTTTGAAATTCCTTTACCTGATTCATCCCTGGAAGCCTTTCCTATCAGACAAGATCATTACATGAAACTACATTTGCATATTTCTAATATTAGAAGAAAGGGACAAATACCAGGGGATTATTTTGATCTGATGTCTTCTTTGTAAACTTCAATGGAGCATCATAGAAGCATGGATTAGGTCAGCATTTCCCAACCTGATGCCCTCCAGAAGTATTTGATTCTCACAATGGCTTACAATTCTGAGAATTGCAATTTCAACATACATTTGGAGAACCTGATGAACCTAATAGTGAAAGGCACATAAAAGGCCTAATCAAACCACTCCCTTCATCCTGCTCATTTACTACTGCAATTTTTATTTTGCAGTAAGTCAAGCTGATGATTTACCAATTATTTAATCAATCAGAATTAGGCAAATGCATTCAGCACCCAAATCAACCACTCCACTGTTCTTTTAATCCCTGGAGCTCCTCTTGCTGAATTACTTCCACTTCAGACATTATTATTTTCTTATCAATTTATCCCCACACCCTTTCTTTTTATTGGATTCATCAACATTAGTTTGAAATCTGATACAGATTATCTCCAGTTCAGGGCAAAATATAGATACAGAAATTAAAAAGAAATAGCAGACCTCAGAATCAGTTACCTAACCAATAATATGTGAGTGCCTAATAATTCATCAGGCTATCTTTTTTCACTCAGCTCTTCTTTGCTGGTTGATACAGCAGCTGTCAGTACAGGCACAGGTGTGCATCAAGATTCTCCAAGCCCCCTAGTCCATAATGTAAGAATTTGGGGGAGGGGAGGAGGAGAGATATCCACAGATAGAACATGTAACATTGCTTCCCTTCAGTGTTAAACTCTCAAACATTCAGTTAAAGAAATCGCTTTGCTGAAGGCAGATAAAAGGGCTTCCCTGGAGTCCAGCCTGCCACCACTGATGCCAGACCCACAAGTCAATGACAGTGTATGGAAAGAATGCGGCACTTGGCAAGTGCAGAATGTCTAGGATCAAGTCAGCTACTAGGGCGATCAAGAGAGGAAATGGAGAACTGTGGCTGAGGCAAGGCACACTCCAGAAGCTTTAAAAACAGGGGACAAGGAGGGACCCTCATGCCTATGAAGTCACTTGAATTTCAAAGTTCTTCATGGGCCAAACAGGCAGAAGTCCTGGCTACATATTACAAAGGGAGGGAAGCAAAGAAAAAGTCTTCAGAATCAAGAGCATAGTCAAAAAAGCAGTATGTAGCATGGAACAGGATCACAAAGTCCTATTTAGAAACACAAGATACTAAAGGGTATGTGCCCTGCTCTGTGATTAAACAACAGTATCATATGACACAAATGTAATATTGTATTTAAAAAAGATGGAATGCACACATTCTTGTAGCATTTTTGAAGCCAACTATTTTGATTTTACGTATCATACAGTACTGCACATAGCTGCACAAGTCACAACTTTGTTAAAATCTAATTTATACATGCCTTTAATTACTAAATTCACAGCCACTCAAACAACTCTGGCATGGAGACTTCTAAATGTCTGATGCCATCTTAAAGCATATATATTCACCATGTGCTGAATTTGCTGTAGCTATTACATATTGTGTATGGAGGATAAGGTACTATTTTCAGGGTTTTGAGGAATTGTGGTTTTAAGTATTTTATAGCTTTTCTTAAAGTTTTTAATATTTAATTGTATGTAACTACTTTTAACTTAACTGTAATCGAGTGAGTTAATTATTTTAATTGCATTTTTAACTTTGTGGTTGCTTTAAAAATGATTGTTTCACATTGTAGCTATTATAAATAAATATGATTTGAAATCTTAAAGAGAAAAATCTTAAAACATATGAAATTAATATGCAATAAAACATTCTTTATCAGGCATCACACTTTAACTGTCTTTTCAGCATATGACTGTATTATGCATTGAGTTGACATTCTGGAGATGCCTCCTTTAGCTTTAAAACCACACATTCTATACAGCAATTGACACATTTAATTGATTGCATGCTGAGAAAATGCTAGAATTATTGAAATAATTAAATGCTCTTGTAAAAGAAATTAACCTACTAAAAGGAGGAAGGAATGGCAGTAACAAGAGGACATTTATAAATATCTATGCCATATTAAGTCAGGGAATGAATTAAATATTTTAAGTGAATGACAACAATAACACAAAATCTAAGAGTTATATATTTGCTGTTCCATGTGGTGCCACACCTTGGGTGATAGCAATTGCCAACAGATAAGCTGATCTTAACTTCCATAATATGAACATTATTTGAGCCAGACAACAACCACACCAAAGTATTTTGGCAGCTGTTTTCGGGGGTGGGGTGGGGGCTGATGCTGATGCCCGTCTTGGTGTTGTTATTAACAACAGTACTATGACTACTATGTTGACAGTGCTTCCTCGTACTGAAAAAAAAACATAGCACAAATACAGGTAACCTCTGGGCAGAATAGTAGGACACAAATCAAAACGAATAAGCAAGCAAATAAATAAATATGGGTGGCGCTGTCTGTTAACCTCCCACTGTCAGACAGGAAACATGACAAAGTGATTTTATCGTAAGCCTACATTAACAGAATCTTGCAAGATTGAAAGCACAAATCTCCCACTGTTTCTTTTTACCATTTGATAAGTAAGGGCCAGATCCTTTCTAAATGTCTTTCTCTGTCCATTATCAGACGCGGACTTCCCGCCCTCCCCCCATAATTTTTGTGATCGTTTCCTAGGCAGCACCTCTTCCCCTTGCCTCCCAAGGTCATTCCAATATACCATTAAACTGTCCTTGGAAGTTACATTCCCACTCCCCACCAACTGTCATGATTCTGCAGTGTCCATTCAGGAAAATCTTGTATGATCAGAACAGAAGGCAGACAAATGCTTACAATCAAGTAAATATATCTATAGGGAGGGAGTAATATGCAGTGTAACAATTGGGAAACAAAACAGAAGGTTGGAGTCAATTATTCTTAGCTTTCCTTTAACATTCTGATTATAGGTGTCTTAATCATCAACTGTATTTAAAACCCCTTTTAAAAATAATTTGCTCTCAGGCAGCCTTGTCTACTGTATATGATAAACATTCTGTTCCATCAAAAGAATTCTAAATGCAATATGGAAACAGGAAACACCAACACTATAAAAAGCAAAGGATATAATAGTCAGAAGAGGCTAGAGGAAGTTACTGCACACCCTCCCATGAACTGCTTGTGAAATCGGGAGATCCCAACGCCACCCACCGCAAAGTATAGCCTTTGAGTTTCAAGGCCATGTGATTGGGGGAAAAATCTACCTCTATTAATAATAGCAGGCATGCTTAACCTTAATATTTGGCCTTCCAAGCTTTTGGAAATTGGATGAGGAGGTTTCTCAAAGGAGAACCTTCTGCTACATAGTTTTCTTTCAGAAATTAGTAACTATTCAAATTTCAGTCTATTACATCTTTTTTATAATGGTATATACGAATGAGCTAGGGACACCTGCAGCCTAGGCAATAGCCTGATGAGGCAGCTCAGTCTGCAGGTCAGGGGAAAGCGTGCAAAATATTTAGAAGGAACCCTCCCTAGTTTTCCAGAGACTAAAAAAGAGAGGAGGGGAGAAATACTTTCAGCCTTACAAGATTCTGTTAACGTAATCTTCAATGAAACAGTGTTAGTTCATGTAGGTGTACTTCTTGTCTGGACTACCTTGCAAAGTTGGCATCTTTCAACATATATTAACAGAGAAGTTGGATGTATTTTGATCCTTATGTGGATTAAGTGTGTAGACATCCATATGAACACGCAGGTGCTTGTAGACATATCATTTGAGCTAAGCGCCTCCTGCACCCTGCAACTTTAAAAAAAGTAAAACAATTAAAAAAAGGAATGCCCATGGAAAGCGGAATATCAGTCTCTAGTTTCACCTTTATTCACAAGAATATCTCCAAGTCCTAATAGTTCTCATGGCATTTTTTGAAAATAAAAAATGTAGATGACTAGAGAGGTTTGCTTCAAGTTATGTTCATCTAACTATACAAGGGATGAAGATGAAAAGACCACAGCAATAGGTTGTGTGTGTTTGCCTGAGTTCACCTCCATTCACTATTGTGAAAGCAGAAATCCCATGGTAGTTCAATGTGGTTCCAATATGATCACTAGCTCTAAAATTGTTTATTCCTAGAGTAAAAAATACAAGAATATTTGCCTACTAATAAAGATATAAATGCAATAGTTCATTAACCAGATTTTGTAATGGAGGGTTGTTTGAATTCTGATATGACCTAGAGATCTCTTTAATCCCATAGGAAAAAATACCCCAGTTAAAATAGAAACAGAATGCAAATTGTATTATTGCAACCAGATTCAGTACAAAGATAGCTTCATAATATCATCACTAGCTAGCTTGATCTTCAGGGAACTCATTTTCAGAATAACAGCATATCAAAATAACTAACAGGCTGATTATGTCTTGTTAATCCCTTATATAACAATTGTCACTATTAGGGATTTTATTTCCGTACTTCAGGACTTAATGTAATAATGCCAAAACTCATAAGGCACATTAAGGCTATAAGGCTATACATTGTTTGATGGCAAGCAGGCATCACTCATGTTCCATCATTTATGTTTAAATTTCTTTCCAGCTTCTTTAAATAGTTCAGTATGTTATGGTAAGCTTTTATTGACTGCCCAAGTGATCTGCATTAATTTTCCTCAACTTTAGCCAAGTTACTGAAGGTCAGTTTAATGTAAGTTCAATCTTACTTGGTCTAGTAAACCAGTATAAATTGTGAACTACAATAAGGCCAACAGGGTGAAGGAGTGGATAAATTTTAAAAAATAAAAGAGTGCTGATGACAGAAGGGCGTGATTTACAAATGGGATGGCATGCAGTGGTTAGAGTGTTGAACTGCAGGCCACTTCTGCTGATTCAATCTAGCGGTTCAAATCCCACTAGGCTCAAGG
>JANHFL010004302.1:6427-16444 GCA_032468155.1 Oxyrhabdium leporinum
ATATATATAACACACACACACACACACAATTATTTGGATTTTTTTCTTTCAATGTTTGTTTGTTTTTCTCAAGGAGAATTATGAAGAACTTTGCTTTAAGTCATTGGAATGAGTTATGAAGTGAGCTAAAACATGGCTGATGTCAAAGAATAGTGATTCTTTTAAGATCAGAGTCGGTTTGACAGCAAGAATGTTCATAGATTACTTTATCCTTGAGTATGATGTACTGAGAATGATCCTTAAATTAGGGATCTCAAAAAACTAGAATATTGATGGCAGTTGAGGAACTGGAAGGGAATTGCAAAGAGAAACAATTAATTTGATGAAACAAAACATGTTTTTACAAACCTTTTCAAGGAAAATATTGCTCCTATAAATATAGAATCTTTTAATATGGTTTCATTTATTTACTTCAGTTTTCTTTTAAAAACACAGAAATGCATACAAATATATAATTTAATTCAAAACTACAGGTCTACAACTTCGCTGTATTCTTATCAAGCACTATATCAAGGACTAATTTCAATTAACTAAAACCATGATATTTAGCAGAAGACAACATCTAAAAGCCTATCTAATGATGGCATGAAGATTATTATTGCATGGTGAAGAATTACAAATAAAATGAATGAATGAAAAATGAATATAAATCACATAAAATGGATTTGTTTGTTTAGAATAAAAGATGGAGAGAATTTGTAAAAGATGCAAGGACAACGAGAAGTTCTAAGTGAGGGGCAGACTATTCTGTCATAGTGTCAGGAGTGGATTTTGTAAAAAAGATATGGCCGTGAAAGAAAAGGAGAAGAAGTAAGAAAGTAGAGTTAACATAAAATGTTTCCAGGAGAGAAATTTTGGGTCCTATATGAAAAAAAGTATTAGAAGGTAAATTGATTTCTTAACAGAATGGATAGAAAATAGACATAAAAGAATCTGGA
Organism: Oxyrhabdium leporinum; assembly: GCA_032468155.1. Taxonomy (NCBI): domain Eukaryota; kingdom Metazoa; phylum Chordata; class Lepidosauria; order Squamata; family Cyclocoridae; genus Oxyrhabdium; species Oxyrhabdium leporinum. Next base: position 7,366 of record JANHFL010004302.1, read on the forward strand.
GGTACATGAAATAGGGAGAAAAAAATACATTACCATATTTCAGAGAACTGTGTGGAGTTATGCTAATAAAAAGTATAGCAAATAAGTTGTGGATTTATAAATAAGCATTTGTGTAATTGATAAAAGATATTATATCATATGTATACAGACAAATATATAAAGTACTTGCCAAGAATGTAGTTAAATATGTAGAAAGTAACTAACATTAAAAATGGTATAGCAATTGTACAGCAATTTTGATGGAAATAAACAATTTGGAAGTCGATGTAGACTGAGGAACAGCAGATTCCATGGAATTAAAAATAAAAATGATTAAATTACTTGGTTTTAAACTGAAGTGAGGAAAAGCTGGACAGAGTATTTTTAGAAATTTGGCAATGACAGCGCAGTGTAAAAATATTGAATTGAAATGAATAGTATATATATTAAAAGGGAGGGGTGGGAAGTTGGAAGAACAGAATGGTATATGGAAATGTGGGAATATGGATTGCTTGCAAGGATTGGAAGGCAGGTCACAGTATACATGTGTATCTCAGTGTATAGTAGATTTAGCTATATTTCTTTTTCTTTCATTAATTTTTATTGCTTTCTATTTCTTGCATCTTGCTTTACTATTTTCTTTACAATTTTCCTGGATCAGAATAGTATGATGGGTTACTATGTGTGTACATATGTATGTACTTCAGTATTTGTGGCTTTTAAAATCTGGCTGTCCAATTACTCCTTCACACTGACACTGAACATGCATTCAGTTGGATCATGAAAATTATGCATCCTGTCTTTATTCACAATGTATGAGATGCTTGTGTGACTCTTTCAACAGTTCAGTTGACAAGAAAATATCTAGTACATTGTATTTTTTTTTAAATACCATGGTAACTGATTCTATTTGATTGCCTTTTTTAACAAGAGCATCATTTATTTCATGAACTCTGACAGTTTTCCATTATATTTTTCTTGGTTAATGAGCAATCATAATGCAAACAAAATTGTTTGTCTACTATAAATATTGGTACACCATTTAGTCATAGCTGAATATTTCTGGACATTCCTGCCATTGGCTAAGCTTCCTTGAGTTGAATAAACAGTTTTTACATTGCTTGTTTGCTCTTGATTTGCTGAAAATAAACCTTGTAGGCTTAAATTATTCCTCCCCCAAGAACCACTAAATAAATTTGTTAGACCTATTTGTTACTAAGTGTTTTGTATGCTCAATAGAAAATAAATATATTAACCTTATTTCCTTAAATATTTACTGACCAACAAATGCTCAGTTTCTTATTTTATGCTTTCACTTATAAGCTATTGGCAGGATCCTCTTCCGGAAATCTCCACAGAACAGCCATTTTCTTTGAATATTGATAAGAAGAGTTGAAATTACCACCTAGTCCTCCATTTGTCTCAACAAGTAATTTTTAAGGTTATTCTGAGGATATGAAGGTTCTTGGTATTTTTTTCTGTATGTAAAAAGTGTCTTCCTTTTTAAAACTCAAATAGTTAAAACAGAAGTTATTATCTGAAATAATCATGAAACCAAACACTTGCTGTCAGGATGGAGAGTTCAATCTTAGTTAGTTTAATAAAAATGTATATTTAATGGGAGAAATTGGTTTTCAAATCATTCAAAGAAATAATATAATATAATAATATAATATAATAATAATAATATAATAATATATAATATAATAATAATATAATATAATAATAATATAATAATAATATAACATATTTATAAAATATGTTATAAAATATCAGCCACTAGATGTCCCAAAGGCTTTGAATTATCAACCTTATAATTACCAGTAGTAATCAGAAAATTCCTCAGGTCTTTCTTGGTATTGTGTTGAGTGTTATCTAACCTGTGAGGCCCATCATCAGACACTATATCATCAATCACTTTATATTGTCTATCCACATATTTTTCTTCATAAAATTAAGGATGGTTCATCATTATCTTCTCCTGTAAACTCTAAATTGATGCCTTTGCCCTTGTCATAAAATGATTGCCTACCTAATGCATCTTCCTGTGTTACTGCTGCCTGATACATGTGCCTGCTTGCTTTAGCTAGGATAACTTTTACTCCTTGGGTGACTCTGCTGGGAATATACATTCTAGGTGTATACTCATGGCATTCTTTGCTTACCTCTCCAAGGAACAACTCCCCACTCCAGCCACAACAAAGCAGTATAACAAGATTTTATAGGGTCTGTTAAACATTTTTGCAACAAAATATGACTTAAGGTTCTATAACATCCATGACATCTAGAGTTCCCAGCATGAATGTATGGGAGATCACTCACATTCTCTTCAACAGTGAAGAGCAGTTTGTTCTACTATTCAAATTACTGGTGTTTTTAAATTTCTTCTTTAAAATTTCTATTCCTGTTTTCTTCAGATGCCTAAGACAGCTTATATGCAGACCTCCCTTCATGTTATCCCCACAATCTAAAACATGGGCTGAGCTGAGAGGAAATGACTGGCTTCAAGTTATCCATTCATTTTCCATAGCTGAAGATGAGCTGAACCTGGAAATTCCTGACCACAGGCCAACCCTCCAACTATTGTACCACTTTGACTCTCTTCCTGATATAATCATTCTTTCAGTAAACTCTAAGCTACTTGGAACTTGAGTTGCAGAAAATAATTTTTAAATGCTCATAAGAATGATTGTTACAGCATACATATAAAAATAAAAGGAGTAAAAGAAAAAGAGGTGTAAAATCTCTTTTCTTTTTAAATAGGTTATTGAATATTGATAAGAAAACATTCTCTAATACCATAGTCCTATAATAAAAAAGGGCCACTGGCTACATCATAAACACAAAGAATTTGTTTCCATAACATTTTTATTATTCCAATAACAACTGTTTGACATTTTCATATTGGCTCAGTTATTTTTTTCCAATACACTTTCAACCAGAAAAAATAGAAATCTTTGGTATTTTTAATCCCATTCTCCATTTCAAATCTCATATTGGAAAATTCTTCATTATTATGGAATACACATGCTAAACAAATAGCTATAATCCTATATATTATATATCATATATATCATACAATCTATGATAGCACAGCAAAGGGGACACCTCATCAGCCATTCCCAGAATGACATCACTGAGTTGGATTAAAATGCTTTTTTCTCAAATTCCCAGCCATAATGATCATTTTGCATATGGTAGGGTCAATGTATCTCAAGGACACAGTATGTCATGGAAGGTAATTCTGAATTATACACATCTGCAAAAGCTGTTTGTTGAAATTATTATTCAACAGTAGGCTGCTTCAGGGTTTTCTAATGAGAATCACATCATTCAGTCAAAATCTTGAGTTTCTAGAGGAAAGGCAGAACATACATGCCACGCACATACAAACATGCACATTGATGTTGCTGAAGGACTTTAGTGCCTGATAAAATTGCTTTCACAAAGTTTATCAGGCCAATTACATTTTTTCCTGTTAAGGATAAATGCTGAAATGATCAAGTCTTTTAAAACCTTATGTAATTTAAGAAGATCATAAACTCATAAACGTTAAATTCTTAATCTAATATATTTTTTATTATTAATAAAGCACACACACACACACACACACACACTCCTTTCCTATGAGGTTTGAGGTGTGTGTATGTGTGTGTGTGTGTGTATTCAACCACTATGGATAGTTTATTAATTGATTAGTCTTATGATCATATGAAAACAAATAAAACAAAAGTAAAATACATACCTAATTACAGAGTAAAATAGATAAAAGAAAATATAGTAATAAAATGCATATGTGGTAAATACAAAAACTCAATATTCAGATAAACACCTTTACAAGATACCCCAATCTATTTGATCTAATGTTTTCTTAACGCAACAACCTTAACTATAAAGTTCTGCTCACAATGTATAGATTGTGTCCAGGAGGAAATAGGACAATCTACAATTCAACTAAATGCCTCCCCGTAGGCTTTAGACATTTTTGTTCAAGTAGGGAGGTTAAATGTCTAAAGCTTATGGGGAGCATATAGTTGACAGTCAACTATTACATGAGCAATATATCTTCAGTGATGTATACATCCTCTCATGATATGGCAGGTGGTGAAAGTGCTTATATTTGACCATGGAATTCAAAAATTCAAATCTTGATCTAGAAAAGCTCTTCTTGAGAATTGTGTTAAATTCATTAATATATGTTTTTCAAATTGAAACATTATTTTGTTCTTAGCCAACCAGTATAAAGATCTATTTTTGCCCTGATATCTCTGACTCTCTGAAAACCCATGCTGTAAAATAACTTTAATAAGCCAGTTTACACAGGAATTGAGCTAAGCCATATTTATCTGTTCTGCCAAACATATTCTGAATATCCTATCTGGGTCCCTTGAATTAATCCTCTGCTGTATGTGAAAACTTTAATTATTGATTGGTTCTACATGGAGTCAATACCTGTAATCTGACCACGGAGGATGACATGTTCTTATCAACTTCATTATACAGTTCATGGAATTTTTAAATAGTTTAAAAATATCTTGACAACATTTACAATAGTTGTAGAAACTTTTGTTTGCTTGAGTATGTGTGCCTGATGCTTTTTACTGAACATTTGAGGGAGGGAAAAATGCCAAGGTTTTGGGCTGCTGTTCAGAGGCAGCAGTTATCTTAGCTCAGACCTCTGCTTGGCTTTTGTCAAAAAAGTAGCAGAGAGTCCTAAGAGACATTCTATATCTGAATCAGTGAGAAGATGAAAAAGAAAAATTATCTTAAGGATGGTTATTTTTCAACTTCTTTCTGCCACAGGCAACACAGATCAGCACTGGAAAATCAGCTTGTGTTCCTCAGTAGATAAATGCTAACCTGAACAGAGAAAGTAAAGGAAAAGAAGAGGATAGAGGGGTTCTTTGACAAATATCCTTATTTTCAACTTTTTCTAGCCAGTTATCAACTAAAAATAAGAGACAAAAACAGTTGCTTTACATAAAACGTCATTTGCTTTGCACTTGGGGGAAAAAAAGATAGACCTTGGGGGAAAAAAAAGATAGACACCTTCCAATCTTGGCTTCTTCACACTGGTTAATTCTATAACATAGCAACTTTTTCCAACCTGTTGCCAGTCAGCAGGATTGAGCTTCAATTTTCCTTAACTCAAATTCAAATTCTTTATTACATGTCAATGATCTAGACTAAGTAAAACTTACTAAATAAAACCTACAGAGTAGAGCTACAAAATAGGATGTCTGAAATAAAATAAAGTATACAAGATAAAAATATACAAACTTGCTTGCACTATTTTGCTATAACAAATATACAAGTTTTACAAGCTGCAAAAACCAACCTTGGATGACAAGTTACCTTGGAGTCTTTATCTGCTATTAAAAATTGCACATTTTTTTCATTTATCCTGGAAATGGAGTTAGAAGAGGTATTAAGAGCTTTTTGAATGCCTCAGTAGAAATTACAATATAACAGAACATGCGCATATAATTTTACAAGTCTTTACGAATATGGAATTTTTACAAAATTTTCTCTCTACCCTGCTGGTGGTATAACCTCCAAGCATGCCTTACTATACTGTCAATTTTTCGCAAACACTCAGTGTGCGAAATCCCCACCTAATTAAACTTCCTGGCCATGCTGATCAATTCTAATTAAGTTTTTTACTCTCAGATTCAAATGACTATTTCCTTAAGTGTGACCAAATTCTGTCACATTATATGTAAGATGTACAACAGCTGATCAATATCAGTTTTATATATTCAAATGTTTTATTGATTGGTCATTAAGTGTAAATAAGATTCCTAGTTTGATAATGGCATTGTGATTTTCTGGAAGTGCCTTAGAAATGTACAGAATTTGGCATATACAAATGTTCAGAAATGTTTATGCTAAAAAACATACATTGAAAACTGATGTTTTTCAGGAACAAGTGGAAGTTTATAAGACATTTCTTTTTCATAGAAAATGTATTTTTGTATAAAATAGACATTTTGTATGCAGTATGTATATCAAAATACAAAGAACTCATTGATAAATCTCTGTTTCATATCATAAGAGCTTAAGAAAAGCTAAGTGGATTAAAGGCACTTACATGAAATAGTATTGAACCAACAATATGTGTATATTTACAATGTCATCTGATTCTGCAGCAAATTTATTCTGTGTCTGTATTTTTAATGTAGTCAAAAAGCACCAACTCTTCACACATTTGTAAAAATGAAAAATAGAATAAATTCTTTTGTAAAATAAATTATGAATACAGTGAAGAGAATTTGGCAGTCTGAATGGTAATTTAATTATACAGAAAGATTGAGGGAAATACCATAGAGGGAAAAATGCCTTTCAAGTTTTCTTTAAGCATCACAGCAACAAGATTCTTTTAATCAATAGTAGTGGCTGAACGCGGGTCTTTGACATGCCTAGTGTGTGCGTTATGACTGAGTTGTGGTCACTCTTTATCTCATAGAAAAGCTCATATTGAGAACTCCATATATGCAACTTTAACTTTTTTAGAGATGTAAAAACCTCATAAGAAATATTAGACTATTAGAAATATTAGATAACTTTTATATGATATAGAAAGTTGCATGTTACTCTAGATATGTTTTGCTCTTTATTACTACATGGATAGTGAAGTAAATTCTGAAGAGTCATGCAAATTTAGAAATATTATAAACAAGTGCTTGCAGTATTTGATTGCTGTGTTTTTTCCAACACACATAACTGAGGAAATACTGAGAATTTTTGAAATAGCTCACTTTCACAATCTTTCCAGATTGGAGATGTTTTTTCTGGAAATGTATGAACATTACCGGACTCTACAAAACAAGTTTGAATTAATGATCGCTTATCTGAGAGGCTGCCACATACCATGTAGTGCCACAAATTTGTGTAGCATGGTGTTGTATTTATATTCTTTGGATCTAAAACTCACAAAGTTTTAATGAATAAATGAGCTTGAAACTTGAACTTTCCATGTGCTGACTCTAAAACAAATTAAAACTAAACCAAGTCAGTATTTATTAATGTTTGACTCTGGGGCTCCTGTTTTTAACCCATTCAGATGGAATTCAACATGCTGTTAGGTTTTATTTGACCCATATCCAACTCTCATTTCCATCCAACAAAGTGGGCAGAATCATATATAGCCATTTAAAACTATTTTGACATTCAATCATCACAACACATCACATACTATCTGCTACCTTCCTATAAGTACAGAAAGTATTCTCTATATATTTCTGAGAGTTTTTCTTCCAATAGAAACAGTCAAATGGATATAAAAAGCCAAGATAACAATGGATTAACTGTTGGAACAAAATTTACAGGGATTTTTTTTAATGCTTGCTTAATATTAGATACAATCCTATGATGACACAAAGCTTCATATTTTTATTCTTGCATCTGCTCCTGAATTGAAAATTTCAAGTGACACAGGAGTAAATTGAATTTTTCCTTGATATTTTTTTCTGAGCAATGGCTGAACAATGTCTAAATAGATTGTGAATTGTAGGTCATATATTAAAGATACGGAACATTACTGGAAAGGTTGCATCATCTTGTCGTGGCAGCAAAATTTAAAGATATGTTGTACAATAAGTGTTCCTACATTTATAACAAAAGCAAAATAAATGAACAAAAAACCTTCTTAAATGGAATAACTGCACCAATATAGCTAGAATAAATAGCTATAGTATATGCAACAGTAATTAAAGACTGTCTCTACAAGCTTTTATTCCCGTAGAAGAAAAGTGAGTTTTGAATGCTGAAATACAATATTTTAATAGAGCTAAATCGAACTTCTTCTCTAGAGAAAGAATAAACTGAGTGCAGATGGCCTTATAATTCAGAATATGAGATTTCATTGTTTACATCAAAACCGGCTTAAAATATATTGCTAATGTTTCTTGAAAAACAAAAACTATTCTCAACCAATTTAGGCCTTTAATTCTGAATCCTGGCTGATATAATCACTTCCTTGTCAAAAGTGGAAGGTTCACTTGCATCTGGAAGTGGAAAAAAAGTTAAGTAGTGCAAATAAAATAGTCTATATACTTAGTTTACATTGCTTTATATTTATATATGAGATTGGGCTTGCAAAAGTGATACTATTGTCAAAACTGGATTAGCATAAAAAAACCTGTTCTCTAGGAAAACATAAAATACGAAACACAACTAACTTTAGAATAGATTGGACTAACTAAACCCTGCAACTAATGGTTGAAGTCACACATTGAACTACAACTTAGTCAACAAATTATTGCTAAATAATGGTTGGAAAGAAGTTGAGAGAAAAATGTGAGATTTGGGATAAAGAATATAAGCTTGGAATAGTGAATTTCTGATGCTTATGAATTGTCTTTCCAGTACATTAGGAATGAATTTAAATTCAATTTTAATACTGAGGCATTTTAGGCCACTTCCCACAGTTATGAATGGTAACATAGATTACATATGATAAACACTATTACATAACATAGTATGGTAGAGTCCTCAGTACAGATATGAAACATTAAATGCATGCATGTGCATAGAATAAATACTGTAATTCATGTTTCTGTTTTCTTAGAATCAAGGAGGCCATTGCAATTTTTACTACTGTCTGAATCAAGGCAATCATGTTATTCAGGATATGGATTAGCCATTGGCATGTCATTTGTTTCTTCATTGCTGCAACCTGTTTGTAAATCTGACATATGAGAACCATAAATCTTTGTGACTGTTCTAGTTGCTGGCTAGTTTTGTTCTAAGAGCTTATAGGGACAGACTGTTAAACCATATTGGGTCAAGCAAATCAACTGGAATTAGTCTAATCTGTTTTACTTTAATAGCCCCCCTATATTCATGGTTCCCTTAGCTAGGAAACAAAATGTTTCTGTCAAGAACTTTCAGTCTATCCTTCAAGAGACTGGCAGAGTTTGGTCTTTCAGTAACTACATCATTGATGGATGTTGAGTTTAAATCTAAAAGATTTATGGCTCTTATTGCAAACTCATGTATCTGCATGACTAAGTATAGGACAGGGGTCTCCAAACTTGACAACTTTAAGACTTGTGGACTTCAACTCCCAGAATTCCTCTGCCAGTCATGCTGGCTGGAG
>JANHFL010004302.1:36008-52929 GCA_032468155.1 Oxyrhabdium leporinum
ATCCAAGTAAGAATTTATTAAAGAAACCATGTTGGCACATCTGGGAAAAACCTGAATCTGAAGGTCCAGGTTTTTCCACACCCAAAAGGATTCAAAGATCCACCTCCAAACCATCATCAAAGGTCACATTCCCCAATCATCTTCTGCAGCCAACTTCTTCTCTCCTCTTTTCACTCCTCCCCCAGGTGCTTGTCCGGATGGCCTTGACACAGTTGAAAAGAATTTTGTTTTGACTACTAACTCCTCTAATTCTATGAGAAAGAACCCCCTCCCTAATTCCCATGTGCTAATATGTGGCAGCCACAATTATGGCTTCCAAGGCTGACAGAGCGTTTCACTGGAACTGCCCATGTATTAATAGCTTTAATTAAGTTTCCAGCATTCAGCTTTGATTTTAATATTTTGCGGACCCTCCTGATGCATTCCTTTTGCATTGACTCTGACTTTTCCATTCAAGATGTCATCTGCTTCCAATATGCGTAGGTATTTGTAACCATCAACCTTTGCTAACACTTTCACTAAGCCTCCATTTCCCAGTTCTATTCCTTCTATTTTTTTCCATTTTTCCTCGCTGTATGGATAATATAGCACATTTTCAAGCCCAAAGTTCATTTTATGTCACTGCTGAACAGTTGAACTGTGTTGAGTATTGATTTAAGTTCAGTGGGGCTTTTCACATACATTTTTAAGTCATACATGTATAGTAGATCTTACGATGTTGGCTTGAGATTTGGTATCCCAGTTTTGTGTTTCGTAGGATTATTGTCAGTGAAATTAATGCGATGTTGAACTGTAGTGGTGAAAATGAGTCCCCTTAGAAGATTCCTCATCTGACTTCACCAATATTCTCCCCATTTGCTGTTAGAACTGTTTTCTATTTCTGCATATTTGCTTTCAATACAAATAATTTTGCTGATTCCAGAGTTTTCCAGACAGGCATTAATCCAGCTGTGGGGTAATGAGTCAAATGCCTTCTTGTAACCAATCAATGCCATATTTAAATTCTTTTTTCTTCATTTTGCATTTTTAGTACCATTTTGCCAATGAGCAGCTGATGTTTTGTTCCTCTTGATTTTTGATAATTTCCTTTTTGTTCTACTGGATACAAACTGTTTTTTATCAGATGATTGAATACTGAATTTGCCAGTATTCTTGTAAAAATTTGAACATTGTTGGCAGACAAGTAATTGGGCAGTAGTTGCTTGGTTCTATGCCCTTTTCTGGATCTTTCATTATCAAGTATGTTCAGCCAGCTGTTAACCATTCTTTGCTTGTTGCATTTTGAAGAATATCATGAAATTGAGTGGCCATGCGGTGATGGAGCTGGTCACATGTTTTAGCCAGTATCCATGCAGTTTGTCCAGAACAGCTGCGCTCCAGTTTTTGACCTTCTTTACTTGTTCTGCAACCATATCAGTTGTTATTACAATATTCTCCATTTCATTTTGTGCTTGTTTTTTAATATTTTTGATCCAGGAGGCAGTTTTATTGTGTTCCACTTGGTTTTCCCACAATTCTTTCCAAACTTCAAAGTTTTTTCTTTACATGGGTGAACATTAGTTTGGACTCGATTTTCACCAAGTGAGCGGTAGAAGAGGTGTTGGTTTCTTCTGAACTCGACATTTTCACGATATTGTTTTATTTGTTCTTCATATCCTATTTTCTTTGCTGTTGCTATTACACGCTGTTTTAGTTCTTCCATGATTTCTGTTATTGTTTTTTCCTTCAGGCTGTATTTTTTGCATAAGCTATTTTTCAGCTTTTCATTCTTTATTTTTTCTTTCATTTATTTCAAATTGCTGACATCTCCTCATAGTTTTTTTTTATTTCATTTTCAAGTTGAGTTTTCACCTTTGGTGTTCCAGTGGGTTCCTTTCTTGGCATTTTATAACCCAGTTCTGCAGTTATAACAGTGGCTGTGCTATACATTAGTTGGTTGGTTTCATATAGTGTGCTGGATGGGATGGAAGTTAAAATGTTGTTCACGGAAGTTAGTAGATCTTTCACTTGTTTGCTATGCACTTCGCGAATGGCAGGTAGTCTTTTTCTTTCTGTGTTTTCTTTAATGTGGTTTTCAATTTTTTCTTTCAGCATTTTCGCTAGATCACTTAGCTCTACACTTTCAAATTGTTGCACAGGGGGATCTTCATTCTGTATGTTGGTTTCTTCCACTGGTTGGTCAGTTTGTTCAGGTGTTGGAACAATTTCTTCAGCTTGTTCATCATTACTTGTTGTTTTCTTTTTAGTCAATGTTTCTAGATGTTGTATTTCTGCATCTGTAAAAACTTTATTATGGATGATGAAACGTCTTTGATCTATTAAACTTTGTTCAGTTACATCACTTTCTGGGTGTTTTTCCTTCCACAGTTGCATCATTCTTTTTTGAAATCCCCTGGTTGTTGGTTCTGCCTGGTAGTAATATTTGATGATTTCTCAATTTTCTTCAGTTGTCCAAGTTTTGCACATTTATTCCAGTAGCTTTGCAGTTGCACGCCCTGCTTCCCCCATAGTAACAACTGAGCCCTGTAGCCCATTTTTTGACAGATGTCCAGGAGCCATAGCATCTGACGCGGCCCTTATTGACCTGGGCGACGACTGATCCAGTGTGGAATTTTGTTGTTTTCTTCTCATTATTGGTGATAGTAGGTGTCTGAGTTGGTTCACGGTGGCTAAGCCACTACTAATCCAAAGGCGGTAATCCCATAACCCTAGGGACCACACAGGATAACCATTCAGGCCCAGCCATGACAGCCCAACTGTCCTTTGGTGTCAGGAAGGCAGGGTCAGGTATTTGGGGGGGGGGAGGAAGCATATTATTATTATTATTAATTATTAATTATCATCACCATTATATTATAATATAATCTAAATTATTCTATTATAATTCACATTATATTATGAAGCAGACTTCAAATAAGAGTAGAGTATTCCTCAGTCTTGGGAAGATTTAAAAATATTGTTTACTTCTTACTTCTGTGGATTATTTAAAACATTCCTACCTATCCTCTTTAAAATTCAACCAAAGACACTTCATAGTATTTACTGGTCAAACATAAACTCATTTTTTCAATGTTGCTTTACAAGTCAATTATTCAATAATAAAAGCTGTTAATATTATATAATAAACTTTAATATGCAGACATCTATACCATTTAAATATATATTTACTTGAATACGGAACAACACTCAAGTACTTTGAAGAGCTTAATGTGTAACATGGACATTTTTCATAACCAAGTGAACTTAGCCATCATATTCTTAATAAAAGGTTTCTAAACAGAAAAATGTAATAAAATCTAAGTACCTGGAGGCAGCTGTTAAAGACTTAACTTATTCCTGTTTGTTAAAATAAACATTGAAAAACCTGAAATAGACAGAAATTAACACTTACATTCTGTCTAATACATTTTTCAACCATTTTCTTGCTTGAAGACAAACTGATAACTTCTAGTCTATCTATATTTTCTGCTTTATTAAATGATAAAATTTAAATGGAATTTAGCAATAGCAATAACACTTAGGCTTATATACAGCTTTGTAGTGCTTATATACAGCTTTGTAGTGCTTTACAGCTTTGTAGAGTCAACATATTGCCTTCAAAAATCTGGGTTTCCCATTTTACTGACCTGGGAAGGATAGAAGGGTGAGTCAATCTGGAGCCAGTCAGGATCGAACTGCTGGCAGTCAGCAGAGCTAGCCTGAAATACTACATTCTATCAACTGCTCCATTTCTATCACCATGGCTCCATTTATTCCACTATACCTCTATAACTCAAAATATTAAGGAATAATTTTGAAAAAACAGTAGAAAACAGTAAAAAAAATCTACACTGAGTAATGGAGTCATGTTTATAGATTTCAGTTTCATCATTATTATAAACTGTTCAATATAATGCAATGGTTAAAAGAATGAAAAACAATACTTTGATTTTAAAAACAATCTATAAAGCATGTGCTGATTTATAGAAGGAGTGAGAACTTTGCCTTGTTCTTTGTATTCCTAACACTCCATCAAATACTTTCTTTTGCTCATCACTTATGGAATTCAAGTGGAGTCACTAGGAAGATTTTTTTAGGGCACATAGACTTTCGTATCTTGCAGTTGTTAAGAAAATATATTTCTTGTTGTGCCAATGTATATCACATCTGCCAACAATTCTCAATTTTTGGTAAAAGACATTTCCCTTAGGTCAACTTCACCTCACAAAACTTTAACAAGAAATGTGTGATGTTTGAAAAATATCAGCAGCTACCATGGCAGGTAGCATGTATGGCAAGGTTTGTACACTAGGCTGGCGAAGTTTTAATTTGGTGATAGTTATTTATACACTGATGAGTTCTTTTCCAGGGAGAACAAATCATCTCCCCTCAATAATAAGAGACAAATTTTTACAAGTGCCAAATGCAATTTTTGAAAAGGTGAGGAACGTCATGGAGTTCATCTTGGTTACAAAAATGTGCAGTCCATGAAGGTGTGGGACTTATTTTATAAATTGATTTCTGGTTTCCTGTTCCCATTAATGGGGGAAAAAATGATCATTCAAGTCCTTGGCAACCAAATAATCATCCTATCAGTTAAATGGCAAGTCTAAATTTCTGATTACCCATTGCTAATGTACCAAGAAATAAGAAATCTAGAGGGGTTGCTGGCAGAGCAGAAGTTGATAGAGGGAGAACAGAGCATGAAAACATGGTTTGTGTTTAAGAAGTGCTGCATAGTGCCATGGTGGCACAGTGGTTAGAATGCAGTATTGCAGGCTAATTCTGCTGACTGCCAGCAGTTCGATCCTCACCAGCTCAAGGTTGACATAACCTTCCATCCTTCTGAGGTCAGTAAAATAAGGACCCAGATTATTGGGGGCAATATGCTGAATGTAAACTGCTTAGAGAGTGCTGTAAAGCACTACAAAGCGGTATATAAGCCTAAGTGCTTCTGCTATATATGCATATGACTGTTGAACCCAATGGTCCATTGACCGGACAAACTTCACAGAAGTCAAACACATAAAGGGTTGACTACCTATACTCCAACAAATTGTGGCCAAACTTTGTTTTTATTTTTTAATTCATATAGCTTAAGTATGTGCATCATTGTCCTATGGAATTGTAACTCTTTTTCTAAGCAAAGATTTCTGTGATTACAGCTAGTTCTCGGTTTTATGGATACTCATGCTACTGAGACTATCATCTTCTCCATGAATCTGGAGCAGAATGTAAAAGAGTCCAGATGTAGCTTTGCAAGTCTCTGGATTTTATCATATTTATTTTCATTTTATTTGGAATAAAGGGTTAGCATTAGCGTTATTGTTATAGCTTTCCTTGATTTTGAGACCTTGACTTTGACCTAATGGATCAGGTCACATGACCTTCCCTGTAGCCTTCCTGTGGTTCATGTTGGTCTCCCTTGAGAGGACAAATCCAAACCTAAAAGCAACACTATTTGCTGAGATAACAAAGCTGCATTTATCTTTATCTTTTTAGATTTCAGGTGCAGTTTCATCTTCAAATTTAAAACTTAACTCATATGGAAAAATAAGGCTCTAGCTTAGTCTTTATCCTGGCATTTCTGGGTATTCTTTGGCAATATTTTTTTAAAAATAGAGAATTGTTTAATCATATGAGCTTTACCTTCTGCTGGATGCAACCCAGCCACAGGTTTATAGCCTAAGGTTCAAATTAGACCTTAATAAAATTTCCTCAATTTCTCCATCTATTTTGAATATATTTTGATGATATTTCAATGCTTATGAGACCATCGAGCTTCATTTCCAAGAACTTCATTTAATCTTTTTTAGGAATAAAGGCCTATAAAAATATTAGTCTCTGTGTCTAGTTAATTGTTATTTTATTTGGTCACTTGCTTCATTATTTAACAAAAGAAAATCCCTTATAGCATACCTCAGATAAGAGTGGCCAAGAGCAATAAAGATACATCGAATCACCAAGCAGAGAACCATACTTTTTAAAAAATAACATCTGCTTCCACACTTGTTCAAATTGGACAAACAGGCTGTAGATTGTTCCACTTCATAGCTGGACTGTGTATTTAATCAAACCGAACACTGAGCTTTCAGATAAAGTAGAACTGCTTTGTCTTGCCAAGACTCTGAAAATATACAGGTCACACGTTGTATTTGTAGCTATAATAGTCACGTTTATCACTTTACTCAAAACTTTTTTTTGTGAACTTCAGGGAGAGAGCTCTAGACCAGATTAGAAAAGTACCAGAGGGTCAAAGTTTTCCTGCCTTATATTTTGGTCCTGAACAAGGTCAATTCCATGTACTTACTTTGAGGGAAAAGGGGAATGCTGCAGGCTAGTTAATTTACTATTATTTGTGTTTCAGAAATGCTGCAGTGGGTATGCTCAAATTAACCTAACACCTCTGCTAGATTAAACTTTAAATTGATTTTTACTTTCATTTTAAGTTACTTATTGAAACCCAACAATATCATGTATCTTAATCATTCTAAAAATGTTAGGTTGTGATTTGAGTTCTTGCTACTTAAATGAAGGTCTCCTTGAAGATTACCCATGGCACCCTTTAGAAAATCAGCTAGTAGCACAAAATATGCAAGCTTTCTGATGATATTTCATCATTTTCCAGGAGTTTATTTCACTTTTCTTGGCCTCTTTGGATATCTGCTTATTTGTGTGTTTTGCTCCTTTCATTTGATTTTGTATAAATATCTTTTTATGTTCTATTTTTGCATTAACTATATTGGTTTGAGTAAAGCAGAGTATAAATGCCCTGCATGAATAATTTCCCCATGGAAAAGAGCTTCATTACAAAAGAAGGATGGCCTTGTGTGTCCTTTGCACTGGCTGCATTTTTTAACTAACTGAAGCCTCCAAGTACAGTTGGAAAAACCTCAAAGATACTTTAAAGAGAGTCAACAGTAAGAGTTCCCTTAAGACTGATTTGGCAGCTAAGAATTAGTAGAAGTGAAATGAACAGCTGGTCCGTGCTCAGTTTCCTTTATGTACTCATTTAAAGCTATTTCAGCTGTGCTTCACATGGAGTCATTAGATTTTCCTCAGGGAGTTAATCTATCTGGTGAGTAGAGTTCATGTGCTGTCCAAGCAACTCCAGAGACTTAGCCAGGGCTTCAGATGAATGCTCCAGTTATAGATAGGTAAGTAATGTTAATGGGCTTCTGATAAAAGCTCATAAAATCTTAATGGCAAGAAATAGACAAATTAAATCAAAGCATTAGTTGGAATATTCATAACTTCTATTTACAGTGTTAAAAATCCATAACCAAATATTTTATAGGGAAAAGATTAAAAGATTTTTCTACTGCACATTTGCTTTGGAATTCACGCCAGACTAGTCTAGAATCATTTTCTTCTAAGGTATTTTCCGGTCTAGAAAGCATCCTTATCTCAACGACAAGGTAGTTTTCATAACACAGTAGTCAGATGTTGCCACTGCATTAAAGTACACACTATCCTGTGTTTGAAGAACTACCCTCCTTCTGTGATTCCCACAGAGATTTCTCTCCCCCAGCTGAAACTGCAGTTAACTCTTTGCAAAGTTGATGCTGCAACTCTATCAGGAAGGGAGATTAGTGGCTCACTTTCCCTCTCCTATCCTGGGAAACTGATTAAAAACAAATCTGTTGTGAATAGTAACAGCTTTACTTCATTAATAAGCAGCGTCAGCTATACAGATATATAAATAACTACAAAGTAACACATAGGTGTAAGAACTTGAAACCAATGAACAACTGAATTCAATGTGATGATCTTTTGTCCTTTAGCGATAGCTTGTCCAGAGCTAGCATTCATTTGTCTCTTTCAACTTTACTCCCACACGAACATAATTTCTATCCATTGACTGCCTTTTTTAAACTTTGAAAGATCCTGTCAAATGTTCTTTCCTCCATTGACTAAGGTGCTGTCAACTAGGAATGTGTGCAGGGGCATAAAAAAATTCAAGATAGTAGGAGTGACTTTGTGACTTAGGTCTCATTCTTTTTAATATGGCTCACATGTAGGTAAATGAGAGTAGGCTTCAATTGAGTCACAAAAAAGGCCTCACTAAAGAGAAAAGACTGGAAGGGAGGTATAGTTTGCAAAAAAGCTCCAATCAGTTAAAGAATCTTGAAGTTGGGACAGCAAAGTGCCTGATGTTTTGATAAAGATGTTCTGAAATTGCTTCTTACGCTCTTTGCTAAATGAATAAAGTGGAGGGGGGAGGGAAGGCACAAAGCTGGTGGCTGTGCCTCTTTCAGTCAAATCCTTCAAACCTGATGGCACCCAGATCTATTTGCTCAAAACATTTTGCAAATACAGTAGGGTATCCCAAATGCTTGTCTGCAATTAGTAATTGGGTAGAGGAGGAACAATACATTGAAACCAAATTCAGGCAAGACCAAGCTGCCCATTGTCAGTGTCATAATTCCACTTCCAGGAACAAAGTAGATCTGAACGTTCTTAATGGAATGACACTGTTCTAAACAAAGCAGGAATGCATCTGATAGTGCTTTTGTACACACATTTGTCTAGTTTCCCAGACTGAGGCAATAGCCAAGAGTGCTTTTATCAGCATGAATAGATATGTCCTGTCCCATTATAGAAGATGTTGACTTTAATACTGTGGTGCATCTGCTGGTAATTAATCTCCATATCTGATTATAATATTCTGCTGTAAGTGGGATATCCCACTGTCTAGCTTGGAAACTTCAATTATTAACAAATCTTGGCAGTCAGATTGGACTGGGGAAGAATATGAAGATACTGTATCATATTACATCAGTGCTTAAAGCACTGCAATGCCTTGATTTGTTTCTGAACAAAATATAAATGCTAGTCCATTTTATATAATTTTGGGGGGGACAAGACCCACCCAAGCTCAGTGACATTTGCAGTAAACTTCTACTAAAATAATAACGTGCACAATTAAAATGTCCAATTCAAGGATGTAAATAAAGATTAGTATGATGATGATGATAGTAGACACCCATGCACCTGTTCACTTAAAAAACAAAAACAAATCATAAGATATGGTCTTGCAGAGAATGTTGATGTTTTTATCCTAACTGTAAAATTAATTAACTGTAAAATTAATTCTGGATGGCAAAAATCAGTTGCTTTCACTGAATATGAAATTCATTTTTTCTTAATTAACCTATATGGTACTTTGGTCTAAAGTAATGTTTTTTCTTTTTAAAAACTTATTCAGACAATTTAAATAGAAAGTTAAGAGTTAATAAAATCTTATATAACTACATTATATAAAATATGTGCAATAAAATAAATAAAATATAGAGTAAAACTATAATAGAAAGTAGAACAGTAGTAAAAATTTAAAAATATCAGAGCAAAATTAACAGATCATTAAAAAGTTAATGTAAAAGTGAGTTAGGTCAGCATAATGAAGAAAGGAAGGAGGGAAAGGAAGGAAGGAAAGGAAGGAAGGAAGGAAATAAATATGCGAGTGTATATTAATTGATAAGTTGGAATGTTCCCTTATTTCATTAAACATTTCATTAATATGGAACGTGGCTTCAGATCATAAAAAAGCAAATAAATCTTTTAAAAGTTTTTTTAATAGTTCTATGTTTTGTCAGATTTAAAATTAAGGAAGTACAATAGTAAGAAATTTAAGGAGATTATATTGCATTCTACCCTTCATGTCCTACCAAAAAGGTGTTGTTGATAGAACTTCATCTATACATCCTGCTTATATTTTAAAGGGAAAAATATTCCTATATTTGTTTTGTGATTCCTATTTTAGTTGATGTTGGTTTCTTAAAAAAAGTTTAATTTTAATTTTTTATTTTAATATTGTTTTTGCCATAACATTGTAAATATTATATTCACAAAATTGTCTATGAGTACTGATGATTTTTTTTTCTTTCCTTTTTCACAGTCATATCATTTGCTTTGGGAACAACATATTTTTGTATTTGGTGAAGCGATCTCATTCTAGTATTTTTTATATGAACCTCCAGGTTTGTTGAAGTTAGAATGAGGGGGAAAAACACCACATTTAAAATTCATTTTATCTAATCTAGTATTTATGTGTATGTGAATATTCATCACTTTCTGACTGTAATACAACCCTGTCAGAGATTTTACTTGGAAACTATATATTTTCTGATCACTGCAGGGAGCTGCCATTCGTGACGTCTTGTCCTAGGAGAAAGAGCTGAAGGATTAATACAGAAGCCCCTTTTCATTATAGCTCTGTTACAAGAATCCTGCAACATTAAGAACTTGAGCCATTTTCTTTTTCCTCTGCATTCAACTTTCCTTCAGTGTCTTATAGATAAGATATATTCAGTGTCATTTGGCTTGGGACTGTGGGCTACACTAAGGCTGTGTGACACAGCAGAGCATACATTGTCTGCATAGGCAGGGAATGATATAATTTGATGAGAGATTTCTGTGTTTTTAAAGGATTAAATACGTAAATAAGTCTTTGCAAACAACCCCCTTTAACCATAATATCTTACAAAATGGTTGCTGAAAATATTGACCCAGCCTACCCTGGCAGAACAAAAGAAATTTGGGAAATTTCAAGAGGGATGCTAGAAGGCCACAGAAAGAATTTCTTATTTTACATGCTGACTAGAGGGCTGAATGTGTCTCTTTTTCATTATTGTAAAAGCCATTTGTTTTGTTTTGTTTTTTTGGTTTAAGTGGTAGGTGTATCAATGTAAAGGTAGGCCTCAGCTAAAAATTGGCAGTAGGCCTACTAAAGGATACATCCAGCAGTCATTGCCTGCAACTGCTGATCGTTTATCTCATTATCTCAGCTCTTGGCACGCAGCATGCAACTTCGTTGCCTTTCAAGAGTGAATACTGAGAAATAAATTATATTTTATGTAAATATACAAAGTATGCAAAGTTGTATTTTGCAGCAATTTGATATAAGATTAAGTATCTTTACTCAAATAAATCCTATGCGGTCTAAATATTTTATTCCTGACTGATTGAACCTAGTATTGCAACTTACAGTATAGGTAATGCTAGTTTAAAAAAAACAAAAAGAAGGCATTGAAACTGTCAGAAGCAAAGGTTATCTCTTGTAGCAGACAATACCTTTTGGAATGTAGGGAGTGAAAGAGAAGAAGAATGGAAAACTGTAGACTGGGTTATCTTCCTTAAACTCAGACATTCTGTTCTTTAATTTTCAAGAACTGGCTGTTCAGTCATGTCAGTGACTGATGTGCTAAATGAGTCATCATAAAAAAAAGAAAGGATTTATGTGAATTATGTATTAACTTCAACTGGATCAATTCAGTGAACATCCTGAATACTATTACAACAGCATTTCACATCAATAAAATATGTCACTTATAAAATTTCGATGCTTCAAACAGCAGAAATTTATGAGGGAATTAATGAAGTGGCTTTCTGCTTCCACCTGTGGATATTATACAAATTTCACCCTTCTGGGGTGTCACAATTTAACTAAAGTTAAAGTTTGATAGGATTTGGGGATCCAGAACATGTAGCTGGAAACAAAGATGATTAAAGTCTTATTTATGTTTCTTATAGAACAAGACATTTTGATGTAAGATATTATGAAACAGCTAATATATTGGCAAATTATCCATTACCTGCCATTTCACAATATTTGTCTCCTCAGGCAGCCCCAAGTGTTTCAGCAAAAAACATAACATTAGACACAGTTGCCAAGACAATGAGGAATTCTCAGCAGTTCTTGCGTAACTGGAATGTATTGGAAAAAAGCTGTTGCTTTAATATTTTCATACATTGATACAAAAGAGTCTGGTGAATCAGAAATGAAGGAAATGAAGTCTGATATTACACTGTTAGATATATAGCTATTAAATAAAAAACAACCACCAGAAGCTACCTGTGAAACAGAGCATTTTATTCATTTAGCAGTATATTCAGTAACTAAAATGCTAATGTTTATTGGTATTGCTGGGCTTTCAAATCACATTTAAGATGATATAATTTGGAAATTTATGTTGTTCAGTCATTAAGTCTTTGCAACCTCCTGAACCATAGCAAGTTAGACCCCCTTGTCCTTCACTGTCTCCCTGAGTCTGCCTAAACACATGCCTACTGTGTTGATGACAATATCTAAGCCATTTTGTCCTCTGCAGTCCCCTAATCCTGCTTTTCTTTTTTCTTCTTTCTCTATGCTGAAGTTCCTCCCCCCCCCCCCCCATTTTGTTTCCTTACCTCGCAGAGCCATTCTTTTATTTCTCTGCCAAAGTAGCACCTACCTCTTGGAATATTATACCCACCAAATCCATTTAGCCCTCAGTTTGCTCATGCTTAATAGTTTCTTAAAGGCCTTTGACTGGCATGCAACTGGTATGTTGGGTGAACCTATCAACACTTTTTTTTTACATTGTTGTGGTGGCTTGAATTAGACCAGGGGTGTCAAATTCATGGCCCATGGGCTGGATGTGTCATGTACGGGCCCCACCCCGCCTAGTTTAGCAAAGGGGAAAAAAGTCCTGATACGTCACGTGACGATGCTGTGATGACGTGAGTTTGATACCCCTAAATTAGACTGTCCTTGGGTGCCATTATGCCATTATTGTGTTATTGTTGCTTATTATTTATTGTATTTAATCCTGTGTTTAGAGACCATTGTAAGCTAGGCAACTATATAAATTGATACAATAAATACCATGATTCGATTGCTGCAACAGATTATATGCGAGGCTGTACTTGAAGATCATCTGGAAGTTACAGTTGGTACAGAGTGTGGCTGGCTCCTAGTATTTTTCCAAGAATATTTCAAATCTGCTGGCTATTATTTCAGAACCCTATAGATTACTTCCAGGGCCTTCTCTTTCTGAGATTATCTACTTGTTTCACCAGTGTGAATTACCTTCAGATTTCTTTTTTTTAAATAAAGTTATCTAGGAAGCCCTTGCCTGTAGAACACTCTTTACCTGAGATCTTGGAAGCTGGTACCCTTTTAGTTTTCAGGAAGGGCATAAGGAACTGACTGTTCTCCCTTATCAGAGCCATGGACTATATACACTAATAAAAGTAAAAGTAGAATTATTTGCCCCTCCAAAACACTTTACAAAAAATGTGATTTCAGCAAAAGACCAAGACATAATGACAGTAGTATTTTCAATGTTTCCTTCCATGTTAATTTACCTGTTTACTAGTAACAGCCTTAAAAAAAGAGGCAGCCTCCAAATTTGATAAATAAAAACAAATGTCCCATAGTAATCTGCTTATAGATTGACTCTGTTAAACTCAAGCTAATTTTCTTTTTTTAACAAACATGGTCTAAAAATGTTTGCAGTTCATTATTTGCCTATAATTCTAACATTATGGTTGTTACAGCAAATCTGGTATCTTGATTTGGTAGATTTGCCTAGATGTAGATGGAACAGTCTATTTATGGCCTTTCTACTCTTTCTACATCTGTTCCATTTCGATTCCACAATATTTTTTCTTCTTAAAAGGATCTAACATTTATAATTATAAATATAATTGCATTTTATTTATTTTCTTTAGGGAATTTTAAATCAAAGAATGAAATCAAGGTAACCTGCATTTAAAAACAGTTCTTGAGCATCAGTTTCAGAAATGAAAATTCCTTCCATACTTCTTGGCCTTTGGCCTAAGATCAGATGTTGTATATCTAAATCAGGGGTGTCAAACTCACATAATCAAGGCGGCATCACGTGACATATCAGTACTTTTTTCCCCTTCACTAAACCGGGTGTGGGCGTGATCAGCACGTGATGCATCTGGCCTGCTGGCCAGGAGTTTGACAGCCCTGATCTAAACTCTGCTTCTAGAATAGATGTTTCGGCTGCAGATATTCAACTGCCCCCCAGGTTCTTTATATGAACAGCTGGGAACAGAGATATTGGGCAATATCTGGTGCTTGTCTATGTAATGTGTTTTCCATCCCATCCCAATGTAAAAATATCTGAGTTGCTTTAATATTTAATCTGAATGTATACTAAAAATTAGTAGACAGTAATTTCATTTTTTTAACTGTAGCTGCTCCTACACAGCATAATTTTTATAGGTAATGTCTTTTATTAAAATACCTGGACTATGTAGAGAATGATGATGAAAAGACTATTTGAATCTTTTGCTAGTTAAATGGAGAAATGCTAAGATATGCTCATACCTAAAAGTTATGTCATTTAGTTTTTAAAATAATTCTGGCAAACTCTACACGTGTTGCTGCGGTAAACAAATGAAGTCTGGGAATTTATTCTCTCATTCATAATTTTAAAGCTCAGAAGTACTTCAGTTTTCTCCCTGTCTAATATTAACACTTCATCATATTTTTTGAGTCTGCTTCCTCCATGCTGTTTCAAATAGTATTTATTATTATGTAATTCAATAATAATGTATTAACAGGTTCGAAATTATTCAGCAACTAACCAATGTTTTAAAAATGATTTAACACAGACACATACATTCATATTATTATATAATAATACACACACACATACATATATATACACATACGTATATATACACATACATTCATATATACACATACATACACACACACACACACACACAAATATGAATATGTATGTGTGTGTGATATTACTGTTTTTCCCCCCACTTTGGAGTTAGCATTTCAAAAGTGGTTTGTCATTGCTTCTTTCCTAGGGTTGAGAGAGAGAAACAGATTGTCTCAAGTTTACTCAGTTGGCATTGTACTTAAAGTGGAACTACAACTCAGTCTCCCACTTTCTGCCCTGATGCCTTAAACACTACATCAAACTGGCTCTCTTCCACATTGTTGTAAATAACTATTAATAATTATTACTAAATGGATATATAGGGGAAGTTATATTGTATTCCACCTGACGAGATGATAAATGTCATATTGTATTCCACCTGACGAGATGATAAATATCTTGCTACAAACTTTTGTCTTCACATGTCTGATGAGGTAACTGAAAATAATTGCCTTTTTAATAGAGCATTTTAGAACATTTCAAAGGTGAGAATATAGTTTTAGCTACAAAGATGTCAGGCACAAAAGGCAAGGTCCACATGTGAACATTCAGTTTTACTGATTTATTACTAGGACCTATGCAGAGGAATTTTCCGTATCAGTCAGCACCTGGGTATGGTTAGATAAGGATTACTGCAATCAGGGGTTGTTGGTGTTGGTAGACTTAATTCATTTGTGGCTGTGTAATGATTTTAGGCTGAACGTTGTTTTTACTCTTCCCCCTGGCTCTGCCAGTCCTTCTCCTACTTAAGATAAGTTCACTAACTTGACACTGGTGTTTAACAGATCACATTTTTGATACACTGTATCCATACTGCAAAGGTGGCAAGATACGATTCAGATATATTGTTTACAAATAGAATGTATTTTTGGCTATATAGTACAGCTGTGCTGCTCACAATGGCAGTAAGTTAAAAAAATCCCTCTTCTGCCTTAGACCATGTGCATTTAAACAATAGTGTAGAACTATAATTATGATATTAATGAGAAAATGGAACAGCAGATCAGCAGCAGAATGTCAACCCTGTTTTCAGTCCTGACTTCATACACTGTGCTACATTATTGTCATTATAAGCTTATACTATAAACACACATGCACACACATTCATCTAAAGGAGGCTTTTAGCTAAACAGTACTATGTACCCACAGTGGAAAATTTGCTAGATGAAGGTTTGCATGTTGAACTTGTGGTGATTCAGATGACTTGAATCATTTTTAGACAGATATGAAAATGATTTTAAATTTAATGGAGACTCTGGATTTGTAATTCTCTTTTAGTCCATGGACAAAAGTATATTGAATAAAGTGATGATTTTGTTTTCTGATTTTGACATGAGCTTGATTACCATTACAGACCTTTCTAGAACCTCTTATTTAATGTCCATTTGTAGGAAAATATAAAGAAACCTATCCGAGCAGAATTAATGTGCTTCCAATTTTTTTCTATTATGCCCCAAAAAGAGAAACAGCTGCAAGTATTTAGGTACTTCTCTGTTATATCCCATGGCCGATTCTTTTTTGAATGGAATATCAAATCTCACATTTAAATGTTAACATCTCCAACTTGAATATGGAGCTGGGCTGATTCACATACTTCTATAGCGTTCTTTGTATCAAGATCTTTGAGGTTTAGGCTTAGTCCTTATACTTTGTCATGCTCTAATTGAATTTTTAAAAGATTGTTATCTTTAAGAGCTACAAATGTAACTATAATAATCCAAAGTTTGTTGAAAGCAAAACAACATCTAAGCTAACATGTCAATGAGAAAAAATGCTTTATCATCTGAATGTTTATCCACACACGGCATATGCACATGTCTCCTTTTCTCTGTTTAGGGACAGAGTGCATTGCACAAATATCACACTTTATCTTATGGTAAATGAATTTTTTTTGAAGAATAGGAATCCTGATGATGATGATTTTTTATAAATGTAATAGCCCCATTATCTGGCTGTGTATGTGTATATATTTATTATATATGCACATATATAGTATATGTGTATGTGCACATTATATACCTTAACCATTCCAATAATATCTTGCCCAAATCTTTCAAAAACCAAAAACAAATTCATATTTATACAAGTTGGTAGGCATATCTTGACAAAAGTGCCCTGGAAAATAAATAGTTTGCCAATTATCTCTATTTTAGAATCTATGTATTACTCTCTTATTTCCAGTGGTGGAAACTAAACTTTTTTACTATCGGTTCTTGGTGGGTGTGGCTTGGTAGGCATGGCTTGGTGGTCATGTGACTGGGTGGGTGTGGCCAACTTGACTGGTCTCACCCTTAGGAAATTTCTTCTTAGTCCAACTCACAATAAAATAGCACAATAAAATAGCACTGCTCCAATATTTAAAATAGAATAGAATAACAGAGTTGGAAGGGACCGTGGAGGTCTTCTAGTCCAACCCCCTGCTTAGGCAGGAAACCCTACACCACTTCAGACAAATGGTTATCCAATCTCTT
>JANHFL010004303.1:27663-44174 GCA_032468155.1 Oxyrhabdium leporinum
TTGTAAATTGTTGTACCCAGACGTCACACCGTGTAATGGAAGATTTTGTATAAAAAAAAAATAAAATAAAAATTTATTTGGAAAAAAAATAAAAAAGACACACAAGATGACATTCTGATAAAATGAAGTTTTCATGTTACTGTAGCTGCTCATACAACTATTTAGTGGTATTTGTTTGCTGCTCATTTCTGGAGACTGCCGCCCATCTCAAATATATGATTCTGTGCAGCTTACAACATTAAAATAATAAAAACATAAAAACCATAGCTGCTGACACTGTATAAACAACAAACAGCAATCAAGCAAGCAATCAAGCAAGAAGGGCTCTCATCATGCACTGGGGTCCCAGGCACAGAACCAAATCTTTAGGGCCTGTTTTCTCTGTTAAGTGAATTTTACCTCAAGTATAAAAATGTTAACTAGCCTTTAGGTGAAAGATACATTACACATAAAACCATCTGAAATCATCTTGGAGTCTACTATTTTCTTGCTTCAATTAAAAAATTCAAGACAATTTTTCTCTTTATGTGTGATTCACAAACTAGGTAGTGGTCCTCTGGATTCTCACTAGACTAGCGTATTGCTAAATGGATCCACGATAGTGCAAAGAATTTGTTTACCTTGATGAGGCCAATCTGCTTAAAGTATTCGGAAACAGACTCAATGGTTACATTTTCACCAAGTCCTTGAACAAAGATGGTGTTATTGTCAGAATTATCCTGCTCACTAGCTGCAAGAGAAGAATTAAGACTTTTAAACAAAATAAATTCTGAACAGCACTTTAGTATCGAACTATTTTGGGCTGTACAAATTTTCAATTTTGTATTCCATTTTATCAAAGTGAACAGACATTTTCTTTGGTTAAATACAACAAATCTTCAATCCTGCATTATTATGTTGAAGTTCATTTCTCCTACGACTCAGTTTGTGTTTTTAACACAACTGAAATCAGCTAGTTTAGTAGTTGTTTTGTGTTTGCAAGAATCCCAAGAGAGGTCAAAAGGCAGATTTGAAGATGCCCATCAAAGTCTCAAGTTATCCTGAGCATTGATTGCTGCACTGGTCTTGAGGGACAGCAGTCCTTAAGACAGAACACTTGTGATAAATAATCAAAACTTTGTTTTGATTAAGTGGAATGAGTATGAAACCTGTCATCAAACAACCACTTACCAGAATCATGACGTGAGCCTTGGTCCCGTGGTCCTTTTGTCACATGAAAACAAGGAAGGAAAGGTTCAGTTACACAGACAGAGTGGGCTCCCCTTTTTTTCACATCATCACAATCACATGCAGCCTCACGATTAGAATGTAAGAAAACATACCCACCCAGTCAGAAGCACTCCATGTCTTAATGATGAGATTATTTATTACATAACCATTTTTAAACACTCTTTCCGCCAGGTCATATTGAACCCTAATTTTTGCAGCTTTGGAGGGAGGAGCATGGCCTCGAGATACACATTCAACAGCATGGGAAAACCACCCAGAGGAATCTATTGTTCCACTTTCATAACATCCATTAGTCACTGCTACCCATAGTCTCATATTGACCCTCAATCAGTTTTGTTTTAAAATCTCCAGCACATGAGGCCTGTGGCAGAATTCTGCAACCTATTCCATTTTGTTTTCTTGAACACAAGAGCTGTGTTAAGTAGACACCACCTTACACCACAGAACACATTTTGAGTAAGTCCTTGTACAAGATTAGATCTTTAGTTTTGAGAAACCATCAGGTTCTTTACTTGCATCAACCATTCTATTAACATATTATATACAGCAATTTCTTTAAAAAAACATTTTGACACCTTTCAGCACATCCAATCTTAATTACTTTTGAAAGCGTATGCCCAACACTGGTCTCAAATGCATTAACAATCCTAGGTAGACCATTTTAAAATGTTTGTGTCAAGCCTTTTTCAGCAAACCCTATGGGAACGTTCCTTAAAACCAATTAGTTTAGTTTGGTACATTCACGTTTCCAAAAAACCCCAAAAACCCACTTTATGAAACTTCATGATATTAAAACCAAACTTCCTTTAAAATAGAAGCCCATAAAAACATTTATTTGTCAAAGAGCTCTTAAGAGTTTCATACAGACAAAATTATACATTCCGGTTTCAAGGGAGTGGCCCCTTGCATTTCTTTCCTGTACCAGTAGTTTTTTAAACCAGGTAACATAAACCTTCATTTTTCCATGTTTCTTCAGGACTGCATGCACTTCCATTAACACTTTTTAAGCTAACATTTGCATGTGTGTTTCTAACAAGGGGCAACACAAAAGCCCAACATTTATGAAGTGAATTTTCCACGTGTTCTCCCACAAAACACAAGTCTAGGTTTCATTTTTTTTCCAGTCTTGTTGCATAACATACAACCAAAATTAGCCCGAAGAACTTGGCTGAGTAGAAAACCCAGAACGTGGAAATCAGCACCACAGATACAACCAACCATTTTGGCATATGTGCCATAACAGGGAGTGCTCCCATAGGTTTTTATCTGATAAACGGTGGCTTTTCATTTCTTTGGCATACAAACAGAGTCTCCGAAAAATAATATAATAGAAATACACTTTTGTGGTTCAAGTTTTTGAACTCTTTGGACTTACCACCAAATTTATTGAAGCCACCACCTCGCTCACCACCGCTGAGGAGATAAGTTAGAAGATAATGATGCTTTTTCCATGGCTAAAAAGGTTTGTTGCTAGAAACTACACCATATCCATTAAGATGCTGGCCAACACTTATGTTTGATTCTTCCTGAAGATCTAAAGACAACCTCTCCACCTTTTTCTTGCCCTCAGCATTTTTTTTTAAAAATAAAGCATGATACCCTTTGAAAAGGTTTGCAATTGCTAATGTTTAGTCAATCTTGCTTCCAATCTTGAACTGTTACATGGGGCGTCCTGATGCAGCTTTGGGGAGAAAGTTGTTTTCCTTGTAGGTGTTCTAGTCTTGGCATGGGCTGGTGAACCAAGCTTGTTTTTAAAATATTGCATACCGTGCACATTGTATTTCTAGATCACTTTTCTCAAATTGTTTTTGCAAAGCTTTTGTTGCATACAGATATTCAGATATCTGCTTTGAAAGCATGTATAAAAACCCATTCTCTCATCAGAATACTCATAATATTAAATCACTCAGCTCTAAAAACTGCATTATCTGCCTGCCATTAAAGATCTCTCTCCCTTCCTCAGACCCTTAACTAACATGTGGAAGGTGGAGATTTGATTAAAGTTCATTGACTTTCACACCTGTGGCACACAAAATGCAGAATTTGTTAACAGAACAGGTATTGTTAACAGAGCAACAACTTTTCATAAGCAAACAACCCTTCAACTACCCATATCTATACTCACCTCTCTACTATCCTGTCTCCCCCAATCAGAAACCCACATGGCCAATGTTGCTTAGCAATCATTGTTTTTCAAATACAAACTTTAGTCACCCCTCGATTAAAAAAAAAAGGAGGCAGTACAAGTACCCAAGAACAGTTTGAGGATCCTACATGGTCGCTCATAAACCACAAGTACAAGAAATAAATAAACATGAACACATCCGTTTAAACCCAATTTGACAGCCATTACATGGCTAAACCATAGCATTAACCCCAAGGAAAAGCTGGTTTACAATTTGCCCAGAAGCATGTTGCTGAAACAATCATAGAAGCCTCAAGTTGCTATCAGCATATAAACCATGCCCCTTCCATGTCCCTTATTAGGTTTACACTGGGGTGGAATTGAAGGATAATCCTATTATCAATCTCCTTTCTGCAAAAATTGTAGTAATATGGTATTTTGTAGTATGAGAATCCTCTACGTACTTGTACACGACTGTAACATGGGTCATAGAGAAGTATAATTCACCTTTGAGGAACAGTACTGATACTCATATCAAGTGCACCTTTGAGGTTGTCAACAAATCCAAGTAGGATTACAAGATGAAAATACCGTATTTCACCCCATGCACCAACTTGTTACTGCAATGATTTGTCAGAAAGTAATTTTAACTCCTTCACATGCAGGTAACAGAATACCTTTTGACCGCCATTAAGAATTCACCCCATACAAAAAAAAAGCACACCAGTTGTGTACAAGGTGGTTTCCCCAGCCTTATTCACCAGAAGTTCAGTTTTCATTTTTCAAATTTTGTACCCTCCCAGAAAACGATTAGCCTTTTTCAAGTACTAAGAAAATAAATTAAAAACCCGCTCCCTTTACCACAACAACCTATTAGACACCTACCCCATGCCACCTCCACGGCCACCTCTGTTGCCACCTCTACCACCACTCCGATCAAAGCCACCTCTACCATATCCGCCGCCGCCGCCTCCTCCGCTGCCTCTGCCACGGTTGCGGTCCTGTTGACCCCCGTATCCACCTTGATCCTGGCTGCCATAGCCTCCTCCACTACCACTTCCACTCATGGAGGATTGATCCTGGCCATAGCCACCAGCTGGAGAATAAAAAAAAACAAAGAAATAAAAAAAACCTTGGATTATAAAGCATGACCTTTGACTTCCGACAATAAGAAAACATGAGTAGGAAGGGTAAAACTGTTGCAGCGCTCCTACTCCCCATCCCACCAGAATCAGATTGTATTCCATAGACTTCCCCTTTGCCAAAATTTAAATCAAAATGAAGCCATATGTATGAACCGAAGGACAATGAGCTGAAAAGAACATCTACTCACAACCGCCGCCACCTCCTCCTCCTCCACTGCTGCTGCTGCCATATTGACTCTGCTGGCCGTAGCTCTGAGGTGGGTTGTAGGAAGGTTGCTGCCCATAAGAGCTTTGCTGCTGGCTGGCATAGCTTGACTGCTGGCCATAACCCCCACTTTGAGGTTGCCCGTAACTGGAAATTTGGGAGCTGGTGCCATAACTGCAAATTTCACAAAAGAACAAGCATAAATACTACTACTCTAGCCTCATGCAAAGTACGTCCATTAAACTGGCTTTATCCTATTAGGATTCTTCAGGTTCCCCTCTTCAAGCCCATCCCACAACTCTGAACAGAAAAAAATCAGGAGTTACCCCCCCCTCCCAATTAGCATTTACCTTCCAGTGTTGGAGCTGGTTGGCTGCTGAGAATAGCTGGGATAAGATGATTGCTGTCCGTAGGATGACTGTGAAGTCTGACTGGTGCCATATGCTGTGGATGAGCCGTAAACCTGTGGTGTGGACTGAGTGCCATACCCAGCTGTTGTTTAAAAAAAGGGAGGGGGAGGGTTAGCAATAAATCAGCATCATATGTGGTATCATATCAATGCCTGCAGGATTTCCCACCATTACTTATAGCTTTGAATTAAATGCAAGTTTGTATTTGGTTCAGAAGGTATGTTTGGAATATGCAGAAGCATGTAACCCAACACCTGTCTACAACCCATTAAGGAGATATATTTGTTGCCAACACCACATAGCTGCATCAGCCTCCCAACAAGAGCTATATCATCCTGCAAAATGACATAGTTGCTTCAGTAACTCAGAAGGGTGCTGCATTTGCTTCTGAAGTACTCCACACAGATGTTTTAATGAACAGATACTATTGCCAAATTAGGAAATACAAAAGGTCTCACAACCTTACAGAGTCATTTTCCTAATCCCAAATCAAGTTCTGTAATTTTAGCTAATAAGCAAAGAAATTCCATTAGTTATCACCAAACACTATCATGAGATGGGATGCAACAGCATCATTTTCATATTTTTGCCTCTATAAACCAAGCCTGTATGTTAGTGTGTTACAGAACTGACAAGCCAGAATCACTCATCTCCCCCAACTTAGCTGATCTTTCATGTTATGTGGTTACGAAGTTCAAAAACAAGATTAGTGTACTCACAGCCCTGTGTCTGGCCATAAGATGAGCTGTAACTACTTTGGCCATATCCAGAAGTATCTGCTGATTGCCCATAGCCACCATAACTCTGCTGTCCATATGGCTGGCTAGTTTGTTGAGAATAACCTTGTGTGGGTGGAGTTGGGTAGGCCCCATAACTAATGAAAAAGAGGAAATAAAAATCAGCCAAGGAACTTATTTCCACAATGAACTTTCAGACTGTATTTTTGCTTTTCACTGTATGTCTAGCATGCTCCATTTAAATTACAGAAGTTGCAGGTGTTATTTCCAAGGTGGCTGATAACCCCACAAATGTGGGAACTGTGCTGTGTAATTCTGAAAATGTACTGGAAATACTTAGAAATAAGCACTACATTAAGCCTATTTTAAAAACAGCTTTAATATTCTCTGGTTGGACAATTTAATGACTTTCGAACAGCCCTTGAAAATTTGAGCATTATGGGTTCATCCTGTTGTCAAATTGCATTGAGAAATTTAATGAATCTTCTAAAATAAATGAAATTGTAAGCAATATCCCCCAAGGATAAACAATATGTTTTTATGTGGATACATACTATTTTAATGCATTTGATACACACTGAATTGTGTTGCAGTTGATAGTTAAGATTGTTCATTTAAGCAACTTTCTGTACCTTAGACCCTAAGGGCAACTGGTCTAGACATATTATTTGTAAGGAATTATGGTTATTAGTACAGTTTAAATGCAAATCAAGACACAAGTTTGATTTTGTGAATCAGATTTCTGAACAAATCATTGCCAGAACATCTTCACATTTTTATAGAAAAGAACTATTGCCTATTGAATGCATGATATATCAAAAATTCTCTAAGAGATGGGCAGTACCTACATTTGATAAACAAAATAAACATGTTACTCATGCATAGAAAATTAATTCCAATGTTGTTTACCTCTGTGTTGCTGACTGGCTATAATCTGCAAGGGAATTGTGGAAAAAATTAAAACAGGTCCACTGAACAAATTTTGAGAACCTAACACAGTGAAAGGCAACCCCCAATTTGTATAACTACAGCTCCCAGCAACCCCAAGAATCAGGGCCAATAGATGCCCAGAGTTTTATTTCAATAGTAGTGCATCCATCCTTGCTCTTACTTGACCTCTCGGCGGCTTTCCGATACCATCGACCATGGTATTCTCCTGGAGCGGCTTTGGGGGATGGGAGTGGGAGGCCTTGTGCTATCCCAGTTCACTTCCTTCCTCTGTGGCCATTCTCACTGTTGATAGGAGGGGAGAGATCCAGCCCTCACCCACTGCTTTGTGGGGTTCCGCAGGGCTCTGTACTCTCTCCGCTCCTGTTCAACATTTATATGACACTGCTGGGTGACATCAGCCGTCACCATGGACTGAGGTATCACCAATATGCTGATGATACTCAGCTGTATGTCTCGGCCCATGGTGAGTTAAGTGATGCTGTGTCCTCCCTCTCGCAGTGCCTGGAGGCTGTTAGGGGCTGCATGGGGAGCAATGGGTTGAAACTAAAAACCCTTGGAAGATCGAGTGACTCTGGGTTTGGGGTTCATTGGCTGAGGGAGAATTGCCACCTTTGGTATTCGATGGGGTGGCACTACCCAAACAGACCCTGTGCATAATCTAGGGGTTTTCCTGGACTCATGACTCCTGCTCGAAGTCATGGCCAGGAGGGCCTTTGTGCAACTGCGGGTTGTGCACCAGTTATGCCCTTTCCTGGACCAACAGTCCCTACTCACAGTCACTCATGCCCTAGTCACTTCCCATCTTGACTATTGCAACACACTCTACATGGGCTGTCCTTGAAGAGCATCCGGAAGCTCCAGTTGGTGCAAAATGCAGCAGCCCGGTGGGGTTGCCCCAAAGTTGCCTCTCTGGCCTCAGTGACCAGCTCTGTGTTGGCACAAACAGTATGTGAAGAGGGTTGTGTCATGGCCCCGTTGGAGCCTGAATCCATGGAGGAGGACAAGCCGGAGCTGGAGCCGACAGAGGTCCAGAAGGCGGCCTCGTTGGCTTCAGAGGAATGAGGGGAGGAGCAGGATGTGTCAGCCCTGGGTCCCTCGGGTTGGGGACAGCTTGCCAGCAGGGAAGAATAGGGGCAGGGTGACCGAGAGATGGGGGAAGAGAAGGCAGGGAGTGGAGATGAGGAGCGACGGAGCTCAGGTGCCCCCTCCTGATCCCCAAGCACGGAGAGTGGAGAGGAGCATGACTCAGGAGGAAAGCACCCCACCCCTCTACACGAGGCACACCTGGGAACTGAGTCTTAAGGAGATGCAGTGGGGGAGGGGCGCTTGTCGGGAACAAGTGCTGAATTTGTGGAGTTTTGTGTGCCGTTGCCGACATCTGGAGTTCGCTGGACTTCTTGCCTTCTTGCTGCCTTGTTCCTTTGACTCGCTGGACTTCTTGCCTTGAAGCCATTGTGCTAACAGCATTTTGCTGGATTACTTTGCAGCCAGAAGCTGCTAGAGGTATGTGTGTGAGCGCTTTGCTCCGGGCCTTGCCATAAACATGGGGGCACTTGGAGGAAAGTTGGGAGCAATCAAGGGGAGTTCGAACTACCAGCTGGCTGTGTTGCCTCTGTGCCTTGCCCCTGGTCATCGCAGGTGGGTTGTCTCTCCTTGCTACGCCAGGTTCCCAGGAGATGACACCTCGAAAGACGGACTCTCCATTAGTGACCATGGCTAAGTGCTGTCTGAATTTCCCAGAGGGGGGAAAACAAATATGGCTGTTTATTTATTGCCGGGAGAGAAAAATGGCTATGGTCCTGCCGTGGAATTGTAGATTTAAAGAAAAGGGGTGAGGGGGGGGAGGGGGGGAGGAAGAGATGAATGTCAAAGAGTTCATTTTCTCTTCTTTCGTGAAATATGTTTGGGTCCCAGCTAGAGGACAATTAGAGAACACTCTCAACGTGTCCTGTTGCAACAGCCTCATTTGCTGTTAAGAGCAGAGCAAAACTAATAGAGAAATCTTTGAATTATGGCAATAGGACGCTGAATCAGGTGGTTGACAGTAGCTAAAGCACCCAGATTAAAAATGATTCATCTTGCAAGGCAGCCCCTCCAACTGCATTAGAAAATATATCGAAGCAACCCATGCTGGCGGTTTATCACAACTTGGCTTATACTTTTTAATAGTTTAAAGCCGGTAGATCTGTGTTGGAGACCCTGTCAGGTTTGCAACTTCAGGGAATTTATAGCAGGTGAGGTATGGAGGAGAGAGTGAAGCCCCCCCTCCCACTCCCTTGATCTTCATCCAGCCCTGGGCCCTTCTTGTACAATTCAGGCCTCTAGAAACTGACCCCCAAACACTTTTGAGTCCAAACGAGAATAGAGATGGAAGGGATGTTGGAGGTCTTCTTAAGCAGGAGACCCTAGAGCATTTCAGACAAGTGACTGTCCGGTCTCTTCTTAAAAACCTCCAGTGATGAAACACCCACAACTTCTGGAGGAAAGCTGCTCCACTGGTTAATTATCCTCACTGTTAGGAAGCTTCTCCTTAATTCCAGGTTTTGTTTCCCCTGGATTTGTTTCCATCCATTGTTTCTTGTCCTGCGCTTTGGTGCTTTGGAAAATAAATTGACCCCCTTTTCTTTGGGGCAACCTCTCAAATACTGGAATATTGCTATCATGTTCCCCCTAGTCTTTCTTTTCTCTAGACTAGCCAAACCCCAATCCTGCAACTGTTCTTCATATGGTTTAGTCTCCAGGCCTTTAATCATCTTAATTGCTCCTCTTTGCACATTTTCCAAAGTTTCAACATCCTTTTTTGTGACCAAAGCTGGATGCAGTATTCCAGGTGTGGCCTTACTAAGGCTTTATAAAGTAGTACTAATACTCCACGTCAATTTGATTCTATGCCTCTGTTTAGACAACCAAGGATTGTATTAGCTTTTTTGGCTGCCGCCGCACGCGATTGGATCATGTTTAAGTGATCGTCCACTAGGACTCCAAGTCCATTTAAACAACGCATGACATCTTTGTCCTGCTATTGCATTAACCCAGGTTCATACAATACATTGAACTAACTAACCCAACACACTAAGCCACATGCAAAAACTCAAGTTTCATGCTAATCACAAGTAACATGTTGTGTGAATGCACCTCTTAGATCTTTTCACAACCTTACTCAGTAGGTGTCTGACACCCAGCTTCTAATGACAAGAAGAGTGTAAACAGCTTCAATCCTTCCTGTTGAGCTGTCCTACAGGATTGTGAAGAGTTTACAAAGCAAGAATAACAGTTAAAACTTGGGATCCATGAACACCATTAATTCTGTCTCTCTCTCCCACCCACCCCACCCCCCAAGAAAAAAAAATGCATTCACAGTCTTCCTGTTAAAACTGGCAGGTTACTAGATCTGATAGTCGCTTTTAGGAAGCTGTCTATCCATGGTCTTTCTCGGACCAATCTATTTTGTTCTTTTCATGCTATGGTGTCTTCGCTTCACTACCCTCGATGTTCACACTCTGATTCATTTCACTGTGATCTCTGGAAAATGAACGAGCCCAGACACAGGCACATGAGTTAGATGCAACAATGGGAGCCCTTTGGGTGCTCTGTTCAATCTGTATATTTAATGAATTCCTAAGGTAGTAAAAGTTGACCCAGTCATTGCATGGATCAAGAAGGGCCAATCCCATGGTTAATGACTGGCAAGGTGTTTTAGAACATAGAACACTATCAGAGTTGGAAGGGACCTTGGAGGTCTCCTAGTCCAACTCCCTACTCAAGCAGGAGATCCTATCCCATTCCAAACAAGTGGCTGTCCAGTCTCTTCTTAAAAGCCTCCGGCGACGGAGTACCCACAACCTTTGAAGGCAAGCTGTTCCAATGGTTGATTGTTCTGTCAGGAAACGTCTCCTTAGTTGTAGGTAGTTTTTCTCCTTGGTTAGCTTTCAGCCTTTGCTTCTTGTCTTACCTTCTGGTGTTTTGGAAAGCACTCTTTCATCTGTTCAAGGCACGTTGTTCCAAACATTTTAGGTTTATGAAAGTTTTCTTTTGCATTGCTTTAGACTTTTGTGATAAAAATCGCAGAAGATGTTTCCTCTTGACCATTCTCCAGTGCAGATTGCAGTTACCTATACAACCATGCATTCTAGAACGGGGAACAACTCTTCAGTGTCAACTACAGTGTTCAGCAGATTGTAGGTTCTGTTCAGATAATATGCATTTGTAGCTAGCCAAGATTTTTCTTGGTCTTCAAGCTCCTGTTCCAGGCACAAAAATACCGACAGAAATAAAACATATCCTTTCTAATGGGAAAAGGAAAGTGGCCTGGCTCCTTCTGATCCACATATACCTAACCAAAGAACTAAATATGCTTGACAGCTGAGGTTCTCTGCTGAAAACCATTGCATATATGAGATCAATTCTGAGTTTCTTTTATAGCTGATGATGGCATCAAGATGCAAGAGTAGAAGCTCCATTCTAGCCAATCTTAGCTAATCCTCCAAAAGCTCAGAAGAGCCAATCTTGGTTAATATGGGGATTAACAGATTAACAGAGTTGGAAGGGACCTTGTAGGGATGTTGGAGTTCTTCTAGTCCAGCCCCCTGCTTAAGCAGGAGATCCTTTACCATTTCAGACAAGTGGCTGTCCAGTCTCTTCTTGAAAGCCTCTTCTTGAAAGCCTCTTCTTGAAAGCCAGTGATGAAGCTCCCACAACTTCCGAGGGCAGCTTCTGTTCCATTAGTGGATTGTTCTCACTGTCAGAAAATTCCTCCTGATTTCCAGGTTGAATCTCCCCTTGATCAGCTTCTCTTCATTATTCCTTGTCTGGCCTTCGGGATCCCAGAGCATGGGGATAAATGGAGTGATAGAAAACCAACCCAAAAGAAAGTAGGAAACATAAGAAATTGGTAAAAACCACTTCCATATTTGTGCCAAGAAAAGTTTGTGGATGTTATGTCACCAGGAACTGAGCTCCTCTCTAAGGAGTTTTTACCCTTAAAAGAAAATCAAAGGATACTTATGCATACGTAAGTGGGACCTTAATGTCTTGTGCATAATTCACCCACTACAGAACAATTTTATGCACAATTACGAGTAGAGCATTTGAGCAGCTTCAAAAATTCATTAGTGGAAATTCTAATTTTCCAACCAAATCAATCTGGCATAAAAAAAAAAAACCCTTAGTATTTTAAGCAACTTTTAATTGCTTTAATTTTAGTTGGCTGTGAGCATGAAGCACCAGCCAGAGTCAGGACTGCAGTCTTGAGGCTTCTCTGTGAACTGGGAGAGAAAAACGGAAGAAAATGGGAAACAGTTTCCTCCTATAAACCACAAGCACCAGGGACATTCGAGGTTTATATCTGGCTGATAAAAGCTATTCCTTTTGGTCAGCATCTTCAAGTGTAAGATAAATACTTGAAATGCCAGCATTTTGGGAACACAGGCATTGTCGCTGTAATGACCGAGATAAAATATATGCAAAACAATTCAAACCAAAAGTGATTCTGAATATCAGGCAGCCAATTAAAAGGGAACTCAGAGCTAATTTTGCAACAATAGTGGGATTTGTAAAGGCAAGGATCTGTGATGTTAATCTATGCACATATTTCTCCTCGGTGCTGCCTGCATATTCACTGTGGTAGCAATGGCAGAAGGCAGGAAATATAATGTAGGGAAGACTTTCAGATAGAGAGACACAAATGAAACAGACCAAGGATCTATTCTAGTCGGCTCCTTCTAGTGGTTGTTGTGGTCTGAAAAAGACTGAAGAATGCACCAGACTTACTAAATGTTAAAGAGGCGTTTGAAGTTCTCTTTAGAAACAATTTCTCTTTAGTTGAAATGCTAAATGAAGCTCTGGTGAAGGCTCCCTCAAATCAAGCTCAACTTCTGATGACCTCGTGGATGAATCCTTTGATGTGGTGTGTTATTGCCTTCTTCT
Source organism: Oxyrhabdium leporinum (assembly GCA_032468155.1). Classification (NCBI taxonomy): domain Eukaryota; kingdom Metazoa; phylum Chordata; class Lepidosauria; order Squamata; family Cyclocoridae; genus Oxyrhabdium; species Oxyrhabdium leporinum. The sequence continues at coordinate 40,392 of JANHFL010004303.1, forward strand.
GAGATATCCTTTGACTTCATGATGCAGCCTATCGTTCTGGGATTTCTGAAATCAAAACTTGGCTTCTGACTCAGCCAATGTATCCAGAATAGAATGGAATGGAATGTATTGGAATGAAGAATAGAATGGAATGGAATAGCAACAGCAATACCATGTAGACTTATATACTGCTTTACAGTGCTTTACAGACCTCTCTAAGTGGTTTACAGAGTCAGCCTATTTCCCCCAACAATTTTGGGTCCTCATTTTACCCACCTCAGAATGATGAAAGGCTGAGTCAACCTTGATCCTGGAGAGATTCGAACTGCCAAATTGCAGGCAACCAGTAGTCAGAAGAAGTAGCCTGCAATATTGCACTCTAACCACTGTGCCACCATGACTCAGAATGGAATGGAGTGGAGTGGAGTGGAGTAGCGTAGCGTAGAGTAGTGTAGAGTAGAATAGACTAGACGAATAGAATAGAATAGAACAGAACAGAACAGAACAGAACAGAATATCTTTATTGGCCAAGTGTAATTGAACACACAAGGAATATGTGTCAGGCGCATAAGCTCACAGTGTGCATATAAACAGGAAATAATAGGTCATAGATCATATGAGGAGTAAACACGATCAAAATGTTTGTGCAAACAATTTCATCGTCCAGATTAGGGCTTTCTGGAGACCAACATCAATGTTAATTAGATATCCTCATTTTTGCACAGTTCTGGATCTCAATGTCATGGCTGATGATGTTATAATTATCTAAAATAAATAAATAAATTAGAACTTCGCCTTCCACACTTTATATTTATCAAGATCTTCCTTGGATGGTCTGAATCTTAATCCCAAGTGATCAGTTGTTGAACAAACATGGATCAGCATGTTCTCATGCTCTCTATAATGGGATAATTGTCAGGGTAATGCTAATTTAACAGCTGACCAGCTGCTGTAAGATTGTAATGCTGTAAAAGTGTAAAGTTATAATGATGATGCAACAGTAGCAATGAGTCAGCAGGCTTATTGGACTGCTGCCACTTTAAGAGGCATAATATAAAACAGATCTTGTGGGGGCATGTCTCTCTTCTCTCTCAGTGTGTGCTTCAGTGCTGAAGCTGGTTACTGCTTGCTCCTGTATATTAAGGCCTGTATAAAAGTATTTGTATGTATATATGCTTTTTAGGATAAAAACCAGTATTTGTAAATGCAAACCTGTGTGCTGTATTTGCTCCTGGGTTGTCTCACCTAGTCACACTGTGTGCACTCTGACAATAATGTGGAATGGCTAATATATAGCACTCCTCCCTGCCCTTCTCTGCTAACAGTTGGATTTAAAAAATGGTCCATCATTTTGATTTATACTTTTGTGAAGTCTTTCCTTGCTGAACTAAGTTGCTCCTCATTCTGTTGCTCCTCAAACATCCTCCAACTTACTAACCAATGCTAGAGAATTGGGAGGCCCTGAATACTATAATATCACATCATACACTGATTGAGAACGTACGAGCCACAGGTGTATACCTTCTGTACCATACATTTAAGCTGTAGGTGAAATTGAATAGACTGACTTCCACTCCCAGAGGGCAGCGCTTGAGTTTTGTGAAATAATAAGGCTCTGGGTAACTATGAAACTGATGAATTCTACAGCTCCCTGACAGAACCGAGAAAGACAAGACATAGCTATTGCATAAATATGTAGCAGCTCAAAAGCAGCAACACAACACATACAATTCGTGTAAAGCAATTGTTTTCTTCTTTGGATGTTTCCAAGTTCTCTTCCCCCCTCATGCCTTAGCCTATAATGTTGGCAAAGGAGATTCACATATAAATCTTTAAAATAAGTTATGGAATAAATCTTGAGCCAGAGAAATAACTGTGCTCACTTGGGATTTGAATAGGAACTTTGGGAAGGTGGGAAAGGGACTTCAGGATGGGAGAAAGAGAAGCCCCAAGAAGGGGGAAGGAAAGAAAGGACCCCTCTTACTTGATGCATGAGTTTTTGCTATAGCTAAGAAAGAAAAGAAATGTCTCTAAACACAAGCAACCAGCAGATAGGAGATACAGTTAATAAGCTTCTCAAATAGTCTATTGGATAAAGATTTCAGGGGAAAAATGGAGGGGGTCTCTGGTGGTGTCTGAGTTTGCTTGTTTTCTTGCAGATATTTCATTACCCAAACTAGGTAACCTCTTTAGTGCTGGTCATCAGCACCAGCGCTGATGAGGTTACTTAGTTTGGGTAATGAAACAAGCAAGAAAACAAGCAAGCTCAGAGAAGCACCAAGGACCCCTCATTTCAAGCCTGAGCTACAAACCTTCTTTATAGAAAAAGGAGAAATCAACAGCTTCAAGGAGACCCTTTCTTAAGGAAAACAGACTGGAGGTTTCCTGCCTCAGTTCTTGAGGTTGTGTCTTGCAGACCCGAAGTCCTGGCATCAAACTCACTATCAAAAGTGAGTTCATGGGCTGGATATTTAGTCCTCCAGCAAATGTTTCTGGAAGCATTTGACTCCTGGGTGATTAAGGGTTAGATGATCCCATCAAGGAGACAGCATGAAGTTCCTTGGTGACAAATTTTGAAGATGTCAGGAAGTCTGGTTTCCTACATCATGCTCTTTGTAAGGAAGCCATTATGGCACCTCACTCTTTCAGTCAACAGAAACCATGCCAGATAAAACACAGGAATATTAACCTGGAATTTTTACCCCCTTCTGCAGACGTAATCCTTTTCAATCCCACCAAATTTAGGTTGTCCTTGCAACAGCTTGAACTTTTATGGAGCTCCTCCTTACAGACCTTTAGAGAAATGTCCTTACTTGATGTAAAATATTTATCTTTAGAGGCAAAAGTGACAGAAGAATGGATCACCCAAAGACTTGGTCAGTCTTGTTTGTGGACACAGCTTTATTCTCTTTGTGTTTTCACAAAGAGGATGCTGTTTGGAAATTCTGCATTTCTGACTAAGATCTCCAAGAAAATGGGGAATATTGCTGTGGTGTAACTTTGGTGAAATGTTCTCTTGCTAGTCCTTGTCATGAATATTTATTTACATCCTAACAGAAATCATTGCTCATCTGAAGGGGAGTTAACAATCCTTAATAGCCTTTTCTGATATGATTGATGCTTTTGTCACTTTCTCCAGTAAATAGGTTTATATTAGCATACAAAATATGCTTTCTGTCCTTTTTTTACCTCCACAGGCATTTAACTGACCACTCACTTAAGATGTAATTTTCCATCGGGGGTTCTGCTGTCATTTCAGGGTCAATCCTTTTTTCTTTTATTCTTCTTCTTGCAAAAAGTCTTCAGAATTAACACAAATGTACCAGGGTGTGTAAGCAAGGGATTGTTCTCAACCTAAGAAATGGCTTCTTTGCTTTCCCAGAACCACAAATCTTCTCTGATCTTCTTGGTTGTTTCTGACTAACAGAGGTTGATCAAACAAGCTGTTCCTCCCTCTGCTGTGACTTCTGACACCCTCACAAGGCACATAACCCACCCACCCTTCCATTTGGCTCTCCTGGTAGTTCCTTAGACAGACGGACAGGCATACAGATGGCCAGACAGAGAGAGGGAGATGGAGAGAGAGATGGAGAGATGGACAGAAGGGTGGATGGACAGACAGAGGGACTGATGGACAGGCAGATGGACAGATGTTTACTATTCCCTTTTGTATATTTTACAAAACACCAAACAATAGCAATAGCACTTAAGACTTATATGATGCTTTACAGTGCTTTACAGCCCTCTCTAAGTGGTTTACAGAGTCAGCATATTACCCCCAACAATCTGGGTCCTCATTTTACT
>JANHFL010004303.1:50864-61162 GCA_032468155.1 Oxyrhabdium leporinum
AAAAAAATAGTTTGTCACTGCCACTTTCTTCCCAGGGTTGAGAGAGAATAACCGGCTCAAAGTCTCCCAGCTGTTGTTGTGCCTAAACTAGGACTAAAAATCAGAATTTCCTGGTTTCTAGCCTGGTGTCTTTAACCATTACACCAAGCTTGCTCCCTTCTTCTGTGGTTGACTGAACATCTGCCCTCAGGTCAGTGTCGACTTCTGATATTCGTAGCTTAACTACAGGCAGTCCTTGACTTTCAATCATCCATTTAGCAACCGCTCAAAGTTACAAAGGCCCTGAAAAAAATGATTGGTCCTCACCCATATGACCATCACAGAATCCTCATAGTCATGTAATCAAAATTCGAGTGCTTGGCAGCCAACATGCATTTAAGAGAGTGGAAGCATCCTGAGGTCATATGATCGCCATTTGCGACTTTCCCAGCTGGCTTTTGACAAGCAAAGTCAATGAGGGAAGCTGCATTCGCTTAATGACTGCATGGTTCACTTAACAACCACAGTAATTCGCTTAGCAACCATGATAATAAAACTTGCTGCAGCTCGCTTAATGACCGCCTTGCTTAGCAACAGAATTCTGGTCCCAATTGTGGTTTTAAGTTAAGGTCTACCTATAGTAACATGGTTAGTTATGTCATAGCAGGTTCTATGAAAGTACAGGCCAGATCTGTGTATATGAGTCCTGCAGGTGAGCTGTGTCCTCTGGAAAGCCTCCATTTCATTTATCATCCCCATGAACAATAAAGCATAAGTTTTAATAAATAACAGACACATCCGTAGAGATTTCCATTTCCAAAATGTACACGTATCCCTCAAAGAAAGACGAATATGCTAGATTTTTGAGTGTGCATGTTTTTTTATTTAAGTATTGTAACAGGAAATCATGGTTTTTCATTTCAAATCTCCACCCTCTAATGGAAAGGAAAGTGGGAAGAGCAGACAACAAACTTTTATTCTGGATTTAAAAGTCAGCTGAGTGACATCTGTAAGATCAAGGACAGAGAAGAAAGATGCCAATAAAATACGTTGCCTCGGGAGGAGGCAGAATGTTGTGGAATCTATAGCTTGGATTGCAAAAGGGGGCCATGTGGTATTTTCTTTTCCCTCTAGGCCATCATCTTTCACTGTTGTGCACCATGAAAAGTCTCTTTGCCCACCGACGGGTAGATTCTAATTCCCAAGAAAGAAACCCAACCTCCAAATCCTAGATGGCAGCAAGGGAGAACTTTTCAGATGCCCCATCCTATCATCAGAGCCGATCCATAGAGAGGAAGAAGTGCCAACCTGGTGGGATCTGTACGTGACACATGACAGAGGAAACCTCCTTTCGCCATGCATCTTCAAATGCATCAGAAGTCAACCAGAGGAGGTTGGGACAAGGCCACAGGTAGGGTTGGCAGTGTGCAAGAAGATGATGGAGAAACAAGACCGCTTTGCACGGATGTTCTTGGTGGTCTTGAGTATTTCCATGTTGGAACGGGAGAGATATGCTTTGGGTTACTTAGGTTCAAGAGGCCAACTCAAGGACCACCGAAGATGCACCAGCAGAGGATGAGAGGATGCATCAGGAAGCAATATTCTGAACATCAACCACACAGGAGAGGAAGCTCTCTGTTCCTTTCTCACCACATCGAGGTGTCCAAAAGGATCAAAATGCTTCGTGAGGGGGAGCACAGCAGATGCTTAGGAATCCAGATGAGAAGAATGGTGATAGAATCCATGCCAATGTGGGTATTAAAAGCTTTCTCCGGAAGCAAGGAAGGGGTCAGTCTCATCGTGGGGGCTCTTCTAAATGCGGAAACTTTCCTCTTTGCCATCAATGTGCTTGAGACGGAGGTAGACATCTGTGCCAATACCCTGCAGGGACTGGAGGGTCAAGGAACCACCCAGATACTCAGCGTAAGCCCGGGAAGTTGGCAAACCAAATCCGAACCTGTGGAAGAGAGAATCAAAAGGGGTGGTTGGTTTCAAACTCTCCGCAGCTACAAGAGCCGTCACTAGCAGAGTCCTCTCTTCGAGGGTCATTTTTTTGGAAGAGACAGAAGCCTCTGAGAAACTCTACATGTATGGTTTGCCAAATGCACTATCTAGTGGCAGACAGGACAGCGCTCCAGCGGGTTAACATCATTGCCTGGAGGATCATTGGTTGCCCTCTCCCCTCTTTGGAAGAACTTTATAGCTGCCGCTGCCTTAAGAAAGTTCAAAACATTCTTAAAGATCCATCTCATCCTGAGCACCCCTTTTTTTGAACTATTACCATCTGGTAGACGGTACAGGACAATAAAAACAAGGACAAATAGGCTGAAAAACAGCTTCTATCCCCTATATTGAATTCTACTGTATAGAGCAATATTAATGCAATATCACGGGTTTTCAATTCAATTGCATAGAATGTGAAGGATGTGTGTTTTTGTTTTATTTTTATAGTTTTCTTATGTATACTATACCCTGAAGATGGCATTTAATTTTATTGTACAAGGCGCAATGACAATAAAGTACTATTACTATGTGGATTATTCACCACGAACTAGCAGCATTATGCATCAGGTTGCCTTGCATGCCCTCCTATTAGGAGATGATGGGAAGCCTCCATGGGGTGTCACCACTTCAGGAAAGGTAAGCCATCCTCCCCCTCCCCCACCCCAACGCAACCAAACTACAGAGCAATGACTATACAGGTGGTCCTTGAGTTACCACCGTAACCGAGTCATAAGGTCATAAGTCGTGACAATCACCAAGTGGGTCATCACGTGACCAGATCTGATTTTGCAATCTTTTTTTTTTTTTTTGTGGCTTACCATGTCTGGATTATCCCAAGTACCTCCCTTCCCATCTATGCGCTGTGCTCACCCGTGCATGGGGCCTGACTGGGCACTGTTCCCCATTTCCACCATGTTCCCGAAGAGGCTGTTCATGCGGGGATCCTGATTGCTCGCTTCGGCCGTGGTAAAGTGGTAATCGGTGACCTTGTCAACATGGTCATGAGGGATTCCTGCTCCTCGGTCTGAAATCCTGCCAACAGGAAGAGAGACGTGCAGAAGAAGAAGTCATTCTTGACACTGCAAACTTATGAGACTGTTTGGGCTGTTTTGGTAGAAGACTTTCTTGGTAGAAGACTAGATGGAGGAAGGGTCACTCCACCGGTCGCCTTGGGTTTCTCAAGAGCTTCTGATACCCACCATAGTATCTTCTGGGTTATTTGCGGTGGTGCAGTGGTTAGAAAGCAGCATTGCAGGCTAATTCTGCTGACTGCCAGCAATTTGATCCTGACCAGCTGTAGATTGACTCAGCCTTCCAACCTTCTGAGGTCGATAAAATGAGGACCCAAATTGTTGGAGGCAATATGCTGACTCTGTAAACCGCTTACAGAGGGCTGTAAAGTACTGTGAAGCAGTTTATAAGTCTAAATGCTATTGCTATCCGATAGGGTTCAACCTAGGAAGAAATGTGCAGCGATTCTGGTCCCTCCTGCTGGGACCTGCTCAGAAGATATTTTTTTGGGGGGGGACATTGGTTTATAAAGTCCCAAGGGATTCTATTTATCTCCTAAGCTAACATCTAGAGGTGTGTGTGAGGTCATTCAGATCTTGGAGTGGAATGTTATCAGGTGGTGATACCCAGCTCTGCTACTTCCTGCTGTGTAACTCCGAGGAAACTATCTCTACCTTCAGTTGCTCAGCTCAATAATGGGCCAGGTGAGAGAAAATAAGCAGAAATGAAGTATAGACAAAATGGAGGCACCATTGGGAAGCAGAAAGCTGGAGTCGAGAATTGGGGTGGGATCTGCTTGGGTTGCATTCTCCCAGAAAGAGCAGTTTGGGAAGACTCCTTCATCATCAGTTGTCACTGGCTTTCCAAATGACAACTGCGGTGAGGAGTGAATTTACCCACTGATGGCTCTGAAGTTGGTGGCTCAGCAGAAGTTCCCCATCCCTTGGTTGCAATCTGTCTTGATATTCTGAAGATGCCTCTCAGTCAGAGGCACAAGGCCTTCTCTTCGGTGGCTTCTAGACCATGAAATGCCCTCACTAAGAAGGTTCATCTAGTTTCTGCTCGCTTTGTTCCATTTAATTTATCTAATTAAAGGGAAAAAAGTGCTCTGTAATTTTTGTCCTAAGAAACCACTCTGAGCATTAGAATAAACAGAAAGATGAAATAAAACATTACTAATAAATAAATACATTGCTGTATTCCTCCCCATCATGGAGATATCCGTCTAATCAACCTCAAGAGTAGGGCTCAACATGGCATATTCACAAGTATCATTATATCTGATCTCTAAGGCAGGGGGGTGTCCAACCTTGGCAACTTTAGGACTTGTGGACTTCGACTCCCAGAATTCTTCAGCCAACCATGCTGGCTTGGGAATTCTGGGAATCCAAGTTCACAAGTCCTCAAGTTGCCAAGGTTGGATACCCCTGCCTTAAGGCAAAGTTCCCATCAAGACTGCAGCCATCAGTGGCTACCTTAAGCCTTTAGTAGAGATTAGATAACCCATGAACTGTTGGGTTTATCTTTTCAGAGATACTTCCTCATCAGATTCCTCAGTGTTTACAACAATGACAGAGCTTCTAATGCACTGTCTTCATTGGAAAAATTCTAATATTGAATGAGAATATTTGTAGCTCAGGGTTGAAATGAGGGGTCCTGGGTGCTTTCTGTGCTTGCTTGCTTTCTTGAAGATGTTTCATTACCTTAACTAGGTAACATCATCAGCGGCAGTCAGAAGGCACGATGGAAATTCTTTAATTTCGCAACATATACAGATTTAACTATAGTTTCAATTGGGAAAATGTGACAATGCCAAAATGCCAAATCCCAAAATGCCAGGGAATTTCTAGAAGCCTGGCACTCTGATAAATCAGCCATCAATAGACATTCAACCACATCTACAGACTATGCAAAAGAGACTATCAACCAGCCCAAAAAAAGAAACTCCAGCACTTCTCCACCAGTAATCGGCACTCAGTTCAACAAGGTCAATTTCAGACCAACAATCAAATAAAACAATGCCCCAATGAAGAAACTGCCAAAGAGCCATCAGGAAACAGCCCAACCAAAGAATCTCTAAGACTGCCCCCCACCCACAATGACAGGGCAAGCCAACAGAATATAAACTGACAGCAAAAAGCACTCCTTACTAGCACTGATGATGTTACCTAGTTAGGGTGATGAAGGAAACAAGAAAGCTCAGACAGCACCAAGGAGCCCTCATTCATTCATGTATTGCGTTGAGCTGAATAGCACTGTTGAACATCAACACTTGACCACAGGAAATGATTTTATGATGTTTTTTTATTATGTCATTACATGTTTTATGGTAAAATGTTTTATAAAATTTGCCAAATTTCAATTCGACAGAATTCATGGGTCCTAGATTTTGGACACAATCTGTAAGATAACCCATTTCAGGTGCCTTGGTTCAAAAATTATAGCCCTACCCCGCCCTGTTTCGCCCAGTTAAAATTTCCCACAGACAGGAGAGTTTGAGTAGTGTATAGATATGCAAATATTGCAGAAAAGTACCTTATGATGAGGTCAATATCATTGTTGGCAATCGTGATGATAATGTCTGGCACATTGTATGGGGTATCCAGGTGAGATTCCATCGTAGCTCTGAAAGAGTCAAAGCCACGAAACTTATTATTCCACCAAAACAGCATTCTGGCTGATCGCAAGAATTTGGACACAGTGAAGTTTTAAAACAATTTCACTTTTTAAAAAAGCTTGCAATTGAAGCTCAGAATGTGTGATAGATTATTTCAAACCAGCATCCTAACATACAACTTTTTTTCCCCTATCTCTTTCTTTTCCTATTACTGGTTTTTGCTTCCCTTTTCTCTTGGAAAGTCACCTCTTTCAATGTTGATCTTTTTGCTTTGTCCCCATTGCTCGTCAGAAGGTCACAAAAAAGGATCACATGACCCTGGGACACTGCAACCGTCATAAATACGAATCAGTTGCCAAGTGTCTGAATTTTGATCATGTGACCATGCAGATACTTCAATGGTCTTAAGTTACTTTTTCAGTGCCGTTTGATCTGTCACTAAATGAATGGTTGTAAGTCGAGGACTGCCTGCACTGTTGATGCTTTAGTGTTCCAATGCTGGTATTTCTATTGCTCTTTTCAAATTCCGCAATGAAAGTTCTGCAGTCAAGATAGAGCCCCTAAATCTCCTCTAAGTCAACCGTCTCCTTCCTTCCTATGTTATAACTAGTTCTTCTAAGAAATCTCAAGAAAATAGAAACAGTTTATCTATCAATGAACCTTGAGGAAGATAAAATGGACATTCATTCAAAGCCACAAAATCTCGTTTTCTTACAACACCTAATGCTGATCATCTTTTTCTGTAGGGCACAGCAAAAAAAGATGTGGCAATCAACTCTCTCCCTCAAAGAGAGATGTGTCTTGGAGTTATCCTCAATTTATGACTACATTGGGGATCAGAATTTCATTTGTTAAGTTACTGAGGTCATAAGTCGAGGCAAGCATGTGGATGATTTTTCAACTCTTTTTAGGACGTTTATTAAGTAAAACATGTAAATCCGAATCACAGTCAATAAGCAAACCCATTCTCCGGCATCAACAAAAAATGCCAAACACGGGCAAAAAAAAATTAATTGCAAATCGTGGTCACGTGACTGTGGGACCCTGCAACTGGCTGTAAATGCAAGCCAGTTGCCTAAAATGGGAAGGGGGATGGTGTGAAATATTTCAATGTCCAGAAGTGCTTTGCGGGCCATGAAACACGCTTTTCTAGACTATCGTAATTTTAAATGGTCGTTAAACAACCAGTCGTAAGTCTAGAACTACTTGAATGTAGTATTAGAGTATTCCAGGACCTGGAACCAACATATAATGGTTCTACCAAGCAAGCAAGAAGGATGTATAGAAGGAGTGGCAGAAGCTGGGGGTGGAGTCAAAAGAGAAATCAGCCTAGAATCCCTACGTAGCCATAAAAGGATTTAGTCCAACCTCTCTTGAATCCAGCCCTAATCTAAAGCCAAGATAGTGCTAACATTAGTGAGTAGATTCCTGCGCATAGACACGATTAGTAATAAATCTGTTTAATTGGAATTTCACTGGTGGCCCTGATCTTTCCTGCCTGTCAGGATGGTTCAGAATTTAGATCTGGTTTGATCTCAATTACTAGGCACTCTCTTTGAGTGCCACCTTCGTATGTTGGGACTTCCTCCGCTCCCTCTCCCTCATAGTATTCGTTCCTGACAGATGCCCATTTGCATTCTTCATATTGCTGCCCTCTCGTTCAAATAAAACCACCAAATTAGGAGAAAATCTCCCTCCCGCTCACAGAGCTGTCACTCACCGCATTGCGTTCTTCAGCAACTCTGGAAGGATGTAATCCAGAGGCATTGGAATGAAAGGAAAGCGAGCTGCCACGTGCCCATTGATCCGCACCTGAGGCGCGTTGCCATACTTGTGTTCACACAGGCGCCTGCAGAAAAATTGGAAAGGGGTTAAACGGAGACCCAAATTTCTTATTAAGTGATGGTTCTGGGGACAACCTGAATTAGAAAGAGACTGATTAGTTTCCATCTTTCCAGGCAGGCTGACTAAACCAGTCCTGTAGTTTTTGGCATTCACTCTTGATTCTTTTCTCTTTGATTAACGGAACAATAACAACATTCTTTCAATCATCTGGCACAAATGTCTCAAATTTTTCAAGGGGCAACTGGACTTTCTGGCTTTTCTTTGAAGATATTTCACTTCTCATCCAAGAAGCTCCTTCAGCTCTGACTGGATGGTGGGGAATGGAAGGATTTATATTCCTTGCAGACAACTGGTCGTCTGCATCCTTATTTAGAGAGTCATTGAAGCACTTGGAGGTTTATCTGTGTCCTCAGGGTCACCTGAGTGGTGCAAATGGATACAGAGTCTTCCTGGAACTGTTGAAAGGACTGTGTGGTAGACTGGAGATAGATGACGTTGTACTCCTCCCCCTCTGTTGAGAGAGGGCTGTTCAATTTTGATTTGTGACCCCGACGACACAGATAAACCTCCAGGTGGCCTTATCAACTGGCTATAAGAGTAAAAATGACTAGAAAGTCCAGTTGCCTCCTGAAAAAGCACCTTTGGGACAACCATGACCTGGATGAGAGAATATCCAGAGACATCAGGCACAAATGCAATCCTCACCCATATACCGAAGGAGTTATAATCGCAGATCAGATCCATCTTTTAATCGGTCTCCAATTACACCGTTCAAATCTTTGGATTTTAAATTATTTTTAAAATTCAATTTAATGTCATTTATTGGATTATTTTGTGTTTTTATTTAGTTTAAATGCCTTTTAATTTAACTCTTTGATGCTCTTGCAGGATTCCACTTGAACTGCAATTAGCAGAAAAATTGCAGGATGTAGGAAGCTAACAGTGACAGGCAGTCCTCACTTTACGATCACAAGTAGACCACAATTTCTGTTGCTAATAAGGTGATTGCTAGAGGGAATTTTGCCGATCTTTTTGGCATGGATGTTAAGCGAATCGCTGCCATTGTTAAGTGAGTCATGAAGTTGTTAAGCAAATCTGGCTTTCCCCCACTGACTTCAGAATTGTTAAACGCCAGCTGGGAAGATTGCAAATGCTGATTTCCTGAACCTGGGATGCTCCAATCATCATAAATATGTACCCTTTGCCAATCTCCCAAATTTTGATCACGTGACCATGAAGGTGGTGCAAAGGTTATAAGTGTGAGGACTGGTCATAAGTAACTTTTTTTCAGTGCCATTGTAACTTAGAACAGTCACTAAATGAATGATTATAAGTCGAGAACTACTTGTAATCTTACAAGGCTTAAAAAAACAAAAGAATTATCTAGTATGGACACTAGATGGAGCTATTGACAGCAGCATAAAGGTAGTCCTCGACTTATGACCACAATGGAGCCCAAAATTTATGTTGCTAAGTGAGACATTTGTTAAGTGAGATTTGCCCCATTTTATGATCTTTCCTACCACAGTTATTAACTGAATCATTGCAGTTGTTGTTAGTAACACGACTGTTAAGTGAATCTGGCTTTGCCCATTGATCCGACAGACACCGCGGCCATCATAAGTGTCAACCAGTTGCAAGTATCTGAATTTTGATCATGTGACCATGGGGATGCTGCAATGGTCATAAGTGTGAAAAATGGTCATAAGTCACTTTTTCAATGCCAATATAACTTTGAACAGTCACTAAATGAACAGTTGCAAATTGAGGACTATTTGTATTATACTACGGGTAGTCCTTAGGTTACAGCCATTCATTTAGTGACTGTTCAAAGTTACAACAGCGCTGAACAAAGTGACTTGCGATTGTTCTTCACACTTACGACCGCTGGAGCATTCCATTGGTCACGTGATCAGAATTAAGATGCTTGGGTACCGACTGATATTTATGACGGTTGCAGTGTCCCTGGAATCACATGATCCCCTTTTGTGACCTTCTCACAAGCAAAGTCAATGGAGAAGCGAGGTTCACTTAACAAGCGTGTTACTAAGTTAACAACTACAGTGATTCACTTAATAACTGTGGTAGGAAAGGTCATGAAATAGGGCAAAACTCACTTAACAAATGCCTTGCTTAGCAACGTAAATTTTGGGCTCCATTGTGGTCGTAAGTCGAGGACTATCTGTATAACCAGCGTGAAACCAGATCAGCAGCAGTAACTGAATTACCTGGCAAAATCCACCCATTTTTCAATTATTTTCTTTGGCGATAAGCGGGTGCAGATGATTCCAACAAAGTCTGGCTGCAAGAAAATGCAAAAATAATAATAAAGCTGCTTCAGCATCGGATTAACATAATTCATCCCAATGAAATATTTAACATAAAAGCTGTCTTCCCTCAACCCCCAAGGCCAAAAGCTAAAAGCTAATTCTAATAGACTTTGAGCTAGACCTGCAAGTTCTATGGGCCGGTGAGTCAAAAGCAAAGGTGTCAGCCAAATGTTGATGACTGGTTACTAATTTCTCCTGCCAGACAATTTCTGCTTTCTTCTCAGTCACTCAGGAATCTAAATCTGTCCCAGCCAAAGGAGAGAGATTTTCTCTCTTTCTTGCTGGAGGAAGGAATGTTGGATGTCTGTTCTAGCAAGGAATCCTGCCTGAATTTGGGTGCCTCGAAACACCTCATTGCTAGATGCTGTCTTGGTATGCCTCCCATAGTGCTTCGTTTTTCATATAATTTTTTTAAATTAAATATTTAAAGAGAGCATAAAAGCCAATATAGAACAGAAATTAGAAAGAAAAAAGAACAAAGGGAACGAAAGAAAGAAAGAAAGAAAGAAGGA
>JANHFL010004304.1:0-27355 GCA_032468155.1 Oxyrhabdium leporinum
GAGGAGGAGGAGGAGGAGGAGGAGGAGGAGGAGGAGGAGGAGGAATAGGAATCTGCCTATTTATTGTCCCTGCAATGGCTTTGAATTCTGTCCATGTTGTGAATTCTTGGCATCTCCAGAAACAAATGAATTAACTAAGTTACCTGTTTCTATACTGACAATTCTCCTTCAATAACACTATTCCTCTAGTTTTGCGTGTGTCCCATTTTTTAGCTGGGAGTCAATGGCTTCCAGAACAGAGAAGCAAGACTTAAAAAAGTCTTCAGGATTGTGTCAAATCAGCTCAGACTATAGAAAAAACATGCTCACCTTAAAAAAAATCATAGGTCTTTGGGCTTTTGGCATGCAGGCAATCCTCAACTTACAACCATTCATTTAATGATCATTCAAACATACAAACGGCACTGAAAAGGTTACTTATATGACCATTTTTCACACTTACGACCGCTGCAGCATCCCCACATTACGGCATCAAAATTCAGGCACTTGGCCACTGGCTCACCCATGAAACAGCCTAAAATTCTCTTCTCCTGTGAAATTATTTATAAAGCAACTTCTCATGCATCAAGAAGCAGCAGAACCAGCAGGGAAAAGGAGAATTTCTCTGGCTGACGGTTAAACATTAAGCCAGCTCAATAAAGCAGTCCTACAAAGAGAGAAGCTTAATTAGCTTCCGTTGTGTTTATTCCCATTGGGACTGAAGCTTATGATTGAAATCTTATGCACGCTTATTTGAAATTGAGCTCTCAAACAGAGTGAACTTTCCCCAGTTAAACTGCATGGAATATGCTGTAGGTAGTCCTTGACTTAACAACCATTTGTTTACTGTTCAAAGTGACGAAGGTGCTGAAAAAAAACTGACATCGCAGCATCCTGCCATCACGTGACCACAATTTGGGTACTTGACAGCTAGCATGTATTTAAAAGCGTCCCAGAATGCAGAGTCCCAAAATCACACCATTGCCATTCCAGCAAGCGAAGTCAACGTGGGAAACCAGATTCGTTTGACAACTGTACGACCCGCTTAAAGACCATGGTGATTTGTTTAACAACCATAGCAAAAATAAAAAATAAATCAGGCATGACTGATTTACAATTGCATTGCTCAGCAACGGAACTCCCAACTATGGTTGTGAATCAATGATTATCTGTAGTATTTAATTCCGTGCTTATCTATTTTAAAACACGTGGTCTTTAATTCCCAGAATTCCCCAGCCTCTGCAATTCTGGGAGCTGAAATCCACACCTATTAAAAGGGCTAAAGTTGAGAAACGCCGTGCTAGAGAATAGAGAGATAGATTTTAACAGAATGTAAAGCAACCTTGACAACATCTGGAAACCACTCAGAGGCTGTTTGAACCTCTGTGCTCGTTGAGCAAATACGGAACAACTGAACTGTTCACTTGGGTGAGGGGCAGCTATACAATAATTATGAACCATCCCTTAGGACTACACATTCCAAGAATAAAGATAGATTTAATTCCGTTCAGGCAAACTTTGAACACAAATCTCCCATAAATGTTTATGACCATTATCAAGAGGAACAGATTATGTGTTTCCTTCTTAAGGGCTCAATATTAGAGAAGGTAATTATCACAGGGAACTCTGCCCAGTATGATTGTTAGTAAAATATTAAAATGCAGTCTACAAAAGCTTGTTTGGCAGAAAGAAAAATATCCGATCAATAGTACCAGGTTAATAGCAAAGAAACAAAACATTTCAGTACAATGTGAAATGCTCCCGTTTCAGTGAATCAGAATAGAGCTGGAAGGGACCCTGGAGGTCTTCTAGTCCAGCCCCATGCTCAAGCAGGAGATCCTACACCATGTCAGACAAGTGACTGTCCAGTCTGTTCTTAAAAACCTCCAGTGATGGAGCATCCACAACTTCTGAAGGCAAACTGTTCCTTTTCTTAATTGTTCTCACTGTTAGGAAGTTTCTCCTTAATTCCAGGTTGCTTCTCTCCTTGATTAGTTTCCATCCATTGTTTCTTTTCCTGCTCTCTCTTCTCTCTTTGGGAAATAAGTTGACCCTTTCCTCTCTGTGGCAGCCCCTCAAATACTGGAATACTGCCATCATGTGCTCCCTAGTCCTTCTTTTTTTCTAAACTAGCCAAAACCAAATCTGCAACCATTCTTGATATTTCAGTCTCCAGGGCTCTAATCATCCTAGTTGCCCTTCTTTGCACTTTTCCCAAAGTTTCAACATCTTTTTTTAATGTAACTAAAACTGGCTGCTGCAATATTACAGGTGTGGTCTTACTAAGGCTTTATAAAGTGCTACTAATACTTCACATGATTTTTATTCTATGCCTGTTTATACAACTGTGGGAAGCCCCATCTCCTAGAAGAATGACATATTTTGAGAAATTTTAAAAAGGCAGACACTGCAGGCTCATATTTCAGTGATCGTCCACTAGGACTCCAAGGTCCCTCTCAGTTAGTTTGAGGCTGGTTTTGCCTAATTTGTACTTGTACCTCTGGTTTTTCATGCCCAAGTGTAAAAACCTTGCTTTTCTCCACATTCTCCAAAATTTCATTTTGTTGGATGGGCCCATTGTTCAAGTCTGTCACAATCTTTTTGGATCCTGAACTTATCTTCTGAGGTGTTAGCTATTCCTGAACTTATCTTCTGAGGTGTTAGCTATTCCTGCCAGCTTACTGTCATCTCCAAATTTCATGAGTTCCCCTTCTATTCCTTCATCTAAGTCATTTATGAAGATGTTGAAGAGTACTGTGTCTAAGACAGAAACTTGTGTACCCCACTGTTTACTTCTCTCTATGTAGAAGTAATACCATGAAGGATGACTATGGTTTGTCAGCCAGTTACAAATCCAGTGGTGGTGGTGTTGTCTATCTCACATTTTTCTAGCTCACCAAGACGTACTTTGTGGTCTACCTTGTCAAATCTCTTGCAAAAGTCTAAATATACTATGTCCACAGCATTTCACTGGTCTACTAATTTAGTCACTGTCAAAGAATGAAATAAGATTGGTTTGGCATGATTTTTTAACAAATCCATGCTGGCTTTTAGTTATAACTTTGTTTCTAGATGTTCGCAGATCTTTTCTTCTAGATTACACTGATTCAATTGGGATAACAAGGGTGTAATAAATCTAGCGTGGGTTCTTGATAAAAGATTGCAATGTAACAAGTGATTATAATCAAATTTTCCACCTGTAAGTTATTACAAATGCATAATTTGTGTGTAGTTGGTAATCCTTTGCACCTTCCATCCAATGAGGCTGTTGGAATTGTTTGAAACCAAAGTTCTGTAAAGGAGTGAGATGTAAGAGACTGTAAATAGCATATTCCTTGCCCATCCTTAAACAATTGGTACCACGTAGCTTACATAACTGCTCTGTCACGTTAAAAACTTTTAAAAAATAAGTAGTTCCTCAATAATGTAGGTGTTTTTTTAATCCATACATTGTTTAACAGCTTATAACAGTAACTCTGAATATTGTTCCAACAGGGCAAAAGTTTAATCATCTCCAAAATGCCAAGGATTAGATAAAGTTCCAAGTCTAATGTCTTCATAAGCTTTTATTTCATTCCTCACTTTGTCAGTCCTCAGAGACAGATGTGTGTGGGTCAAATGAAGCTAGCAGTCTGTGTAGTTAGGACACATGGTAGCCATCATGTCCTCCACTGGTTTAGCTGGAAGCCCATTAATCCCATTATAGGGTACAGGTGGTAATCTGAATACTATATGTACTCTGTCAGAGAAATTATGACAAGAGTAAGTAATGTATTCTTTTCCTTGCTGGTGATGGGATGTGTTGATCCCTGTCATTCTGAGAGGCAGCTTCTATTCTAGTAACCTAGAAATGTTGCATTGTTTTCAGTGCAAACAGTGTGACATAGTGTAATGATTGAACCAGGCCCAAACTTAAGAGATGAACATATTGCTTGAAGGCCTAATGGGTAAAGAAACAGAAAGCTAGCAGATACTATGCGCTTACTACTACTCCATGTTTTTTCATCAAACAGACATATATAGATGTTGAATGACACTGACGACATTAAAACACTACTTGCAGAAACCCATTTTACACTAGAAGTAGATGGTGTCATTTCCAAACATTATCCTGAAATCTCATTGAAATAAAGATAGAAAATCTACTTAATTTTTAAGGTAATAGTGTTAATCAGAATATGATTTGGTAATGAGACAAAACATTTCATTGAAAATAAGAAAACAGCTGTGTAAGATAGTTTGACCAACATCTCCTATAATGCATTCGTATTACATAAAATTGCCTTTTGTCTTTATGAGATCAATTATGCAATTATTTATTTAAATTCTATGAATAAAGATCTAAAAACATTGTAAGCACAGTTCCATATCAGATGTAAAAGGTTAGCTGTTCCAAGAAGAATCCAAAATTGGTTGTGCAGCTTTTGTGAGAGAATCCAGCAGCTGGTAATAGGAATATTTTAGATCATATTCCATATCATACCAATAATTCACTGAGGAAGAAAGAAAAAGTCTTTTAATACTATTAATAGTATTCTTACCCCATAATTTAAGCTTTATAATGAATTTTGTGATTCAATGCAAATTAAAACCCAAACATACAGATAACCTGCATATTCTACCTTAATATTATTACCAATTCTCAACCCAAAACTGGCTTTTTAGAGATTCTGTTATTGGAACCTTAGGAGGAAGTAATCCAATTGTTCTGCCCATTATAAATAAATCCAGCCAAGTGATTTTCAACAGTTCCGCTTCAATAAACAACTTTATTACTAGCATTAGTTACTACATGGCTTTAATGGCTTTCTGATACAGTAGTTTCAAATGTAATCTAGTTTTATGTATTTTTCATGGAAACAGAATTTATGTTTGTTTTTTAAAGGGTGGGTGTGAAGTAGACAGACATCATATAGAATTCATTGGGCAGGCAATCTTTAAATGAAATAAGCAAGCTAGTCCTTGCTTAACTGTTAATTAGGAGTGCAATTTCTACGGATAAGCAATATGGTTTGTAAAGAGCAATGTTATGTGACCTCCAGCAGTCCTCATTGCTATTGTTAAGTGAGGACTCCTTTGCAATTCCCTGCCAGCTTCCAACAAGCAAAATTAATGGGAAAGCTGGCACAAAGTACCAAATCCCAGGCAAGCTGGCAAGCAGGCTGGCGGGCAGGTAAGTGACTACTGTTGGCATGGCACAAGGGTGACTGAGTGGAGATTAGCTGCTACAGAGTGCAGAAAGTACACAAATGGCTGCCATGTGAATGCAGTCATGTGAGCATGGTATGGAGTGCATGAGGGTGGATGCTGCAGGCAGACGCACACTCAGTTGTATGAGTTCCCTGGGATTGTGTACTCCATAGCTGGGCTCCTCAGGAGAAAAAGCAGCGAAAGTGGGAGTGAACTTCAGGAATGACTTGCAGCCTTCCCTACCAGCTTCTCCAATGACTTTGCTTGCCAGAAGCCGGCAGGGAAGGTCACAAATGGTGAATATGTGCCTGCAGGACACTGCAGCTATTAGGGACCTGTGTCAGGTCTCCATAGATCCCTATTGGGATGCTGCCATTCTGGCAGGAGGAGGAAGCCTTGGTATTTTTATGATCTGTCACTTGCTTTGGTCCTTCTTTACTTTGATGTATCTTCCTGGGAAGGGGAGGGGGGAGGGATGAGCCTGAGGCCATCTGTTTTGTCTCAGCTCCAAAGAAGACAAGTGTGTGGCACCTGAGAACAGCTTCTCAGCTCGAAGTTCTCACAACAACCCAACACCTGATGATTGGCCTACATCAGACTGACCAGTGGGAGGGGTTTTGAAGAACAACTTTTTTTAACCTAATGTTTTAGCATGGGAACTTTAGATCCTGCCTATTGTCTTTGCTATCACTGTCTCCCAATAAAAGTTCCTTTTGAAATGCTACCTGTTTCAAGAGTTCTGCTTTTTTTGAGGGAACCGCTGAGGCAAGAACTTACACCAAGTTTATGATCGCAAGAGTGCAGATATGACCAGTCTTAAGTTCCACTTGTTCAGCACTACAGTAACTTCGAACAGACACTGAAGGAATGGTCATTAATCAAGGACTACTTACAGCATATATGCAATTCTTACTTTGATTTGCAGCAGAGAAAGTGTTAAACTGTCAAAATATAGCAGTAGAATTTGAACTTTCCAATTAAAATACAACATTATTTTCAGATCTCATCTGTTGAAAGACTGGCTTGAATCCCAAGTTGCCTTCTATAAAATAAATATTATTTCAAGCAGAAGTTCCAACTACTAGAAGGGTCGTTTTTAGCAATTCTTTCTTTTGCAATCTGCTCAAGGTCACCAAAGACTAACATGTCTGCCTGCAGAACTATTCCATGAGTAGAATGTGAATGAGTCAAGCTATGATCCATGCCTACAAGACCCTTAGGCTCATCTAACACTCCTACTCCCGTTTTTAAGATTCTTTAAGCTTCTTGTTTTTTATATACCGGTATACTTTTGGTTTTAATACATATGTCCTATATATCATCTAGGTTTTCACATTTTTCTTTTGTTAAAGTCTGGTGTATTTTCTATGCTTTTAAACTGACTGCATCCCACCCTTCTTATACTGGCCTATGATGATAATAAAGATTTGATTTGATATTTTGGAATGACGTTGAATACAATCTAACTGAAGACAGAAGGAGGAAATCATATACATATTGACGGAGAAATATGGTAAGCTTGTAGCTATTATAAATTAAAAGATACTTTTGGCATTTTTCTTACCTGCTATGCAGCCATGTGATTGTTGAACATGATGGAACCAAAGAGAAGGAAGATACAACATTTCACCAGACTTCACAGTACATCTTAAAGGCTTTGCCTGAGCATATTCTGGATATTGTTTCAGATCTGGACTTAAAGGATCTAAAGGGATCCAGGGTACCTTTGTGGATGAAAGGTTAATATGATATTAATAGCTATTAATAATATAATTATTTCTTCCAGCATCGAATTTTTTTTCTTTTTAAGAGAAATGTTTGAAAAGCACTGAAAATAGAATTCTTCACAATTATTAAGCAATACAACCAAATATCAAAGGATTTTTTAAAACTATTAATGTGGAGATGGGACAGCGTTCCAGAAGAACAACCATCACCGTCACCCTCCACCAATCTGGGCTTTATGGCAGTGTGGCTAGATGGAAGCCTCTCCTCAGTGCAAAGCACTTGAAAGCCCGCTTGAAGTTTGAAGGAAAAAAAACAACACCAAAAGGACATTCAGACTGTGAGGAACAAGATTCTCTGGTCTGATAAAACCAACATTGAACTGTTTGGCCTCAATTTTAAACATTATATCTGGAGGAAACCAGGCACCGCTCATCATCTGCCCAATATTATACCAACAGTGAAGCATGGTGGTGGTAGCATCATGCTGTGCGGGGTGTTTTTCAACAGCAGGGACTGGGAGACTGGACAGGGTTGAGGAAAAGCTGAATGGAGCAAAATACAGGGTTATCCTCAATGAAAACCTGTTCCACAGAGCTCAGGATCTCAGACTGGCCAAAGGCTCACTTTACAACACGTGTCATGGCCCTGTCGGAGTCTGAGTCCAAGGAGGAGGATGAGACAGAGCTAGGGTCGATGGAGGAATGACCGGAGGAGCAGAACGAGGCACTCCCGGGTCCCTTCGGCCTGGGAAGGATCGCCAGCGAGAGGAGGTACAGGAGGACCAGGCGAGGGGGGAGGACAGGGCAGGCAGTGGAACAGACGAGCAGTTACCTCCCCCTCTGAACATGGAGAATGGAGAGGCGGGATCAGCGCAGGGCAATCCAAAGGGCCCCGCCCCTCTTCAGAAGGCTCACCTGGGGAATGAGATTTAAAGAGATGTTGTTGGGAAGGGCGTTTGTTGGGAACAAACATTGCTTTTTCCAGCCTCACGTGCTGTTATCAATGTTTGGATACTTTGCTGGGCTTGTCTTGTTTGCCTTGTTTGCCATGGTGGCCTGGCCTGGCTACGTGTGAGGTCGCAGTGACACAGTTATGCTCTGGGTGGTCCTGCAGTACCAGTGACCTCTTTCTGTGACGAGGACTTCTTGGAACTCAACTTCCCTGAATTGTGGCTGCTCTCAGAACTGAGCTGCTCCTCTGGACTAATAGCAGACAGGAACTATTGGAGGTGCATGTTTAGAGCTTTGCTCCTAGACTTGCAGTGAACGGTGGGACTTTGGGGGGAAAGTTGGAACAATAAAGGGGCGTTAAGTCTTCATTCTGTTGTTTCCGTGCCCAGCCCCGAGTTATCCCAACATGACAACAATCCTAAGAACACAGCCAAGATAACACAGAAATGGCTTAGGAACAATTCTGTGAATGTCCTACCCAGAACCCTGACTTGAACCCTATTGAACATCTCTGGAGGGACCTGAAACTGGCTGTCCACTGACGGTCGCCATCCAACCTGACTGAGCTTGAGAGGATTTGAAAGGAAGAATGGCAGAAAATCCCCCAATCCAGTTGTGCAAAGCTTGTCACATCATACCCAAAAAGACTGAGCCTGTAATTGCTGCCAAAGGTGCTTCAACAAAGTACTGAGTGAAGGGTCTGAATACTTATGCTAATGTGATCTTTCAGTTTTTTCTTTTTATTAAATTTACAGACATTTCTAAAATTCTGTTTTCACTTTGTCATTATCAGGTCTGAGTGTAGATTAATGAGAAAAAATGAATTTCAACAACTGTAGAATCAGGCTGCAGCATAACAAAATTGACAAAAGTGAAGGGAGTCTGAATACTTTCTGAATGCACTGTATCTTGCCTATCTTTGGACGGTGTATTAGTATTGTGGAAGCAGGACTGAATGTTAATAATTAATTGCCAGTTGTATTTGTTCCCTTACAGTGATGCTTAAAAGTTTGTGAAACCTTTTGAATTTTCAATATTTCTGCAAAAATAATATTTTTCCTTAATAATAAATGAACAAATATGTTTTTGACCCATTTGTTTAATTGGATTCTCTTTATTTAGTTTTAGGACTTGTGTGGAAAAGAGACCCCATTTTAGGTCAGATTTATAACATCACTATACATATTACTGCTGTAGCTCATGTGTATAATAAATAAATGATACTGTGTTTCTCAGAAAACACGACCCACCCCAAAAAGAAGGCCCAGCACTGTTTTGTGCGCAGGCGTTAAAATTAAGCCCTCCCCAAAAAATTTGGCCCTATTTAAGCGCATGCGCAACTGGTCCCCACCATTTTCTCACGTTGGTTGCAGTGTGGACAACACGAGGTGAGGAAGATGGGGGAAGGGCAGGGAAGGGAGGGTTGGAAACTTGCCCAACTCACCCCATGTGCCTCGCCTACCAGTAGTCATCGGGCCGCTTCATTCGCATCCTAAAAAAGCAAAAGACGCAAATCACGCACCTCGCCTAGGCATTGGGCCGCTTCATTTGCAGCCAAAAAGGGCGAGAGACTTACACGCTTCGCACACCCTTGCCTACCTGTAACGGTCACTCTAGCTACCGGCAACCGTTCAGCCAAAAAAGCCTGCCATTGTCCACTCCGGGCCACTTCTTTTGCGGACGAAGAGTGCGTGGGCGAGTGACACGCCCCACGCCGCCTCAAGAACGTAACATTTTTTTGAAGTGTTTGTTTGTCCCGACCCATGCGCACGGCGGAAAAAATAAGACAGCCTAGCCATTTTTTCGGTCTTATTTTCTGAGAAACACGGTAGGTCTTGAAAGTATAGTATAATAATCAGAATTATTACTCAAATATTGCATCTTAGTTTTTAATCTATAATGGATCATGAAAATATTTTTAAACAAATAAGATATAAAAATAGGTTTATAAAGTAGAGCGAAAGTTACGCATACCTTTTCTGCCATTTTATCTTCCAGAATATCAAATGACCCATCTTCTGAGATGTGGTAAGTTGCTGGTGGATATAACTCTGAAACATGAAGTACATATAGAAGCGTATTGTTTACGATTACCTCTGCAGTTCCCACACTGTGTATGTACCACAGCACTTCAGGGCAATGTGGCAAACTCACAGGCGCACCATGGAGTATTTTACTACTTAATACAGATTGTTACCCTTAAAAGAGATTGTTTTACTGGAATTTATTTTTCCAGAATTCTGGACTTGAATTTATATATAGCTGGGGGGGTATATTTATGTATGTATTTATCTATATAAATATTTTTTTAAAATCATATATAAGTCCACATATAAACACCTGCTTTAATATTGAGGACAAATTAGGCATTCTCTGGGAATTCATGACTGCAATTCTTTTTTCCTCTCTTTCTTTTTAATCCACACTGAGGGGAAGAGTTTGTAATGGTGTCATAACACAGCATAAATACCGTGTAACTCTTTGATTAATCAATCCAAATTCTAGCTCCCCAATATATATCAGCATTGGAAAAAGTTAACCGTACTTTTTCCCCTTCAAAGTTAACAATTTCAGAAGAAGGAAATTTAGCAAGGAGTAGACCCACTCCCTTACCAATAGCATCATTCTAAAATGTCCCCACTTTCACGTAGACATTTTTATAAATATTTTAAAAACAGGAAAGAAGCCACAAATCTCATGTGATCCCTAGTTCTTTGGTTACTGATTTTTTTCTATCAGAAATTGTGCCAAAAATTCAAGATCTACAGTATAGCCTTCTCCATCCCGAATATAACTCTCAAAATGCCCAGCCTACAAAATTGTTCTAATAATCTGTAGTTAACAGGTTGGGAAAGTTTATTTCAGTGCATTATGCCCAAGTACAGATACTCTTTGACTTACGACCCACAATTGAACCCAAAATTTCCATTTCTAAGCAAGACAGTTGTTAAGTGAGTTTTCCCCTTTTTATGACCTTTCTTGCTACAGTTGTTAAGGAAACCCTTGCAGTGAAGTTGTTATGTGAATCTGGCTTCCCCCCTTTGCTTTTGTAAGAAGGTCGCAAAAGGTGATCACATGACCTCAGGACACTGCAACTATCATATACCAGTTGCCAGGCGGCCAAATTTTGATCACATGACCATGAGGATGTTACAACAGTTGTGTGAAAAGCAGTCATAAATCACTTTTTTCAGTACTGTTGTAACTTTGAATGGTCACTAAACAAATGGTTGTAAGTCGAGGACTATCTATAATGTTTTCCTTGTCTCACTATAGTTAACATTTTCTGTGTGAACAAGAAGCTAAAGCAACAAAAGGATCTCATGTTCTTATTTCTAAGCTTCTCATAAACCTCAGTTGCATCTACCAAATGTGCACCTGTGTTATATGGTGATTATCCATGCTTTGCTTATTAAAAAAACAAAACAGTCCCTGTGGCATAGCACAATATTAGGGAAGTTGAAGCCCAGGGATTTTTTGAATGACTCACAAAATATCAGCATCATGTAGCCGACACCATTCCTATCCATTTCTCAAAACACCTACCATATGGGATGAAGGGACGGTCACTTGGAGGATGCAACAAAAAGTGTTTCTCTCCAGAAATCACGCAGTACAAGTTTTCATAATGGTCTTTGTGTACTAAGATTGGGGGGAGAAAAATGAAAAACTGGGAAAAGGAAGAGGGAATGGTCATTTGTTACCTCCATTACATAGCACAAAAATATAGCACAAGTATGAATTTGTAAGAACTAGCATAATTGCATATGCTTGGACTCTCTTGGGTTGTTTTTTTTTTATTTTGCTATCCACCAATCATTTAAAATACAGATTATAATGATATTCAGCAATCAGGACTTGAAAAAAACCCCAACTCAGCAGGTATCTAGGTAAGCCTTTCATTACACAATTGTTCTGCCTGATTCCCTGAACTGAGTCCAAGCATCATTGCCTGTTATTTGTAATTCTGTGTCTTCTGATCACCCCTCCCACCCACTTTCTTCCCTCCAAAATTCTGTCCAGATGAAGTACCTGCAACAGGGGAGTGGGAGAACTAGGTTCAGTTATAGTAACAGTTATGAGTAAGGAAGATATTTCAAATATTGTTCCCCAAAAGCAGAAATTTTCCTTTATTTTTTTAAAAGGTATTTTGGTGCCCAAATTTGTCTTCCAATTATGAATTGCAGCAGAGAATGTCTGTGGAGATTGGCAATCATCCATGTCATGGTTATCCCAAAGGTGCTTTCGCAAGAGGCAACTGAACTTTTTGTTTTTTCTTTATCCAACTTTCTTGGATAAGAAGTGAAACATCATCAAAGAAAAACCAGAAAGTCCAGTTGCCTCTTGAAAAAGAACCTTTGGTGCAGCAGAGAATGTACTGATCTCATACATACATGAGGTCACTGCAGAAGATTCTCCCAGCCAGAAATTCACAGCATCAGGCTTCTTTCCTATTTAAAAAAAAAAGTCAAATCAGAAAAAGTCTGTGTCTCTGTTATCTTATTTTGCAGATCTTCTGATAAATAATTTTATTTTCACTCAGTCAATTAGCAGCCTTTCTTAGCATCCTTTCTAAATAAATCTGGAAGAAATAGCTGTTAATGTCTCAGAAATATATATTATCACTATTATGTACAAGGATGAATAATTTTGTATTCCCAATGAAAGCAGCTGACAACAGAGACTCATTTTCATTCTGATTTTTTTTCCTTCCTAGCATTTTCCTGAAAGTGCAGGGGCTGCTATTTTCAGATCACCCAAGTCTGATGTCATGGGCTGAGAGAGTGAGTGGCCCAAGGTCAATCAATTTTCATAGTTAAGGCAGGAAATTTATCAGCAGGAAATTTCTTCCAGTATTCTACAAGTTTGACAACACCCAGATATAATTATTTAAATAGATTTAACTGTACAGTTTTAATGTTTTATATATATAAAAAACAATCTAACAATTTGGGATAATTGAGCCTATATCCTCTGTAAGATTCTATAATCGGGTTTGGTTTGGGAGAAGGGAGAAAATTAAACTTGAATAAATAAACTAAATTCTTCTAGAGAATAACGGAAGAACCAAACACCACATTAACTCACATACTAGCAACACTGCACCATAACATAAACTAAATATGGGAATATTTAGTCTGAAGCCAATGGTTTTACCTCTAAACTATGTATTGTAAATGTATTCAAGGAAGTGTTGGACATAGTTAGGGATGTCAAAGAACTGCTGATAATACAGGTAAAATACAGAAAATACCTACACAAACACTTACAGGATTTAACGAATTCTAGAGCATGTGTCACCAACTTTCGGACCTCAAGGACACTAGATTCATAATTTTAAATCCCACAGACCGTTAATATGTATCCAGCGCGCCACTCGCTGAAACGCCTGGACTCCCAGTGATGGGATGGGGTCCTTCAGGCACTTAGCTTGGCCGTCTGTTTCTGCAACCTTAAACACTCAATTTGGACCAGTTTCCCACAGAAAACAAAACACTGGAATCTCTCATCTCTCTCTGCATCTCTCTTTTTCTCTCTCATCTCTCCCCTTCTCTCTTTGTCTGTCTTGCTCTCTTTCTCTCCCTCATCTCTCTCTCTGTATCTCTTTCTCTCATCTCTCTCTCTCTGTGTCTCTCTTTCTGTCTCTCTCTCTCTCTTATTCTGATTCTCTGGCGCTTGCTGGGTCTCATGGGTGCTTGTTTGGCCTTTGTTAGTGCTGGATGCACCTCAGTCACTTAGGGAAACGTATGACCTGCTCTCCGCCCCGAGACACTGGCCTGACCCAGCTGCAGCCGATGCTCCATGTTGTAATGGGCTCCTGGAGGAGGAGGGATGCCATTTTCCCCACTGTGAAGCACGCTAAATTTAACTGCACTGCAAGAGCAGCAGGCAGGCCATAGAGGCGCCAACAGCAGTGGCGGAGATAAATGGCTGGGTAAGGCCAGCGTCTCAGGAGTGAGAGGAAGTCATGTGTCGACTGAATGATTACAGCTTCCGTTGGACTTTTTCACATTGCCCCATAACATACCCTTATGTCACTCCTACAAATGGGAAGCACAACTTGTGGTTTTAAGGCTTTATGAAACTCTAAAAAACTTTGGGCTGGCCTGCATGTGCTTGATAAATTAAAATTGATTTTTAATTTATGATACACAAAATAACATTAACGGCATTTCACGGGTTAAAATACTTCTGCTAAAGTCTTGTCAGGCAATCTTTACTACACCACTCAAAGGCTCTTGGTCATTCTGACCAACAACATCAGAAGGCATATAACTTATTATTTATATGTGAATTACATGCACAATAATAAAACTATCAATTTTGTCCGCATCATTTCCATGAACAATGTAAAGTTGGAACATTCCAAAGCCAGAAAGCAGCTGTCTACTATAGTACCAATTCTAGAGTATTAGAATTTTAATATTTACCCAGTGCTTCACTCATCCAAGGTATCTCAAGTTCCACATCACCTATAAGTTCAGGAAATTCCTCAGTCAGGTTTGAACACTGTTTCTGCACATAGAACACCCCTGGAGAAGTTATCTTTTTTTCCAAAATGTCCAAAAAAGCACTGAAAGGCATATAACGCTCCTCTGGCATAACAAACCAGTCCTGATAAACCGCATCAGCATAACCATTGGGGGTTACTGCCACACTCACCAGCTTGGAGCCCATTATTTGCCTGTAACAAAAATATCACAAGAGATTTATCCTGGTGCAAGAAACAGATTTATGCCAGAAAATATAGTCACAATATTTTAGGCAAAAGTGGAAGAACACACTCAGATGTACTGGAAACATCATCATCAAGACATCATATAAGTGATTGAGGTGTGTGCATATTAGATAGAGATAGAGAGATAGATAGAGAGACAGACAGACAGAAAGATGTAGATAGGGGTGTGTGTATATACACACATACATATACACATATCTCATCTTAATTATTTGTAGCCTCCTACCTCAAGTAACCCAACGTCCACTTCTTCAGAGCCGGCCAATGGTGGTAAGCATTTCGGATTATACATGGTTTGTTTGGGCAGATCCATTCCCGGTAGAATTCCAGGGGAGGTGGAAGAATATCAAGGTACAGCACTGATTCTGGCCAACACAACTCTATTTGCACAGAAAAGAAAAAAAATCTATGAACACTGCAATCATATTAGGGATTGACAACTTTGCCTAAAGTTTTTCTTGGAGCAGTTATAATTCTGTTATTCTTCCCAGAAGATTCTGTAACAGACCCGGAGGAGAATAATTCTTATACCGTAACTCAATATTTTTGCTGTGCAGGCTGGGACTGCCGAGTGCCACAACTGAACCGGCCGAGGCTTTTGGTAATGTTATGCCCCATCTTCTTAGCTACATTTCTACCAACAGCCTCCATATGGCACCTCGTTATCACTGCTTCGTTACAGAATGCACAACATTTTGTGCACCAAAACTACCAATTTTGGAAAGTAGCAAATACTTTGGTTTGGAAACCGGAACTTTAAGATCGCCAAGGTTATGATAATCCACTTTGGAGCTCTACCAACTTTGCGATGCAAATATCCGGATGTTCCCTAGATGGCAGCAAAACTATGCCGGCTTTTTTATTTATTGGGAGAGGGGGAGTGTTTAGCAGTCGGGGGGAGGGGGTTTGCAGGTTTCCAGGGCAGAGAAGGAGGGCCATCCCGCGATCTTTGGACCGCCTTAACACAGAACCCAATCGGCGAGAGACAAATTCTGCCATGACGCCCCTAATCCTAAAACTTCCCCCTGTAAAAAAAAAAAGAACGTGGTCTTAAACTCTGCTGATATTCAGCATGGTATTAAATTACCATCGTTCTCTTTTCTTCCGGTTATTCTTAGCCCATAAGTGGATTGTATACTCTTACTTCCATTTATGCACTGGTAGAACTGGGGGGGGGGGGGGGTAGCCTTCGCTTTTTCTAACGTGCCTCTCATCACACAGACACACCCCGCTCACCCCGGGCTTCGGTGGGAAAATCAGACAAACGGCGCTTTATCGCTCGCAACAGCCCCTCCTTCCTTTCAGCCTCCGCCATCGGGGACTCTTATCTGCGCATACAAGCCGACGGACAGACCGCGATCGGCCTTAGACCACGCCCACTCCCAGGCTCCGCCTTCTCCCTCCGCAGAGGAAGGCGCTGCACGCGCCTCACGGCTCCGCCCCCCCCGCCCACCCAATCGACCTCATTGCCTGGTTGCGGCGGCGGGGGGGCAGAAGGGAGAGTTTTGTATTTCGAGCTGACGGGCCGCTCTGACCGCCTTGTGCATTTTCTCTGGAGGAAAGGGTGTTAAAGAAACCCCAGCGGCGCCACAAAACTTACGAGTCACACACACAAAATAAAAAGCGTCCAAAGTTGTGTTGGATATGAGGTTCTGCAATTAGGTTCGGTCTGAAGACAGAAGAGTCTTCAGCCCTAGAGATGCCTCATCACACAAGCAATTAGATTTCACTTGTTGGCAGAAAAATGCCAAAAGCAAGCCACAGTATACTAATATTGGTTCAAAGGACGCAGTTTCAGCTCAGTCCCAAATCAAAGTTAAAGTATATAATCATTAAGCTTTTTGACGATGCAGTTAAAATACTGTCATCCCATTCCAGATCACAAATTCAATTGTGATTAGGAGTATGTCTCATTTAGTTTACCTTAATCACAGTGCATAATCCTGCCAAGTCCAGGCTCACTACCTGTGCAACAAAATAAAGGAGCAACTGCACAGCAGTTATTTGTAAAGCAGCATTTCTGCTGTACCCATTTCTATTTATTGTTGTTGCTATTATTTCACTTTTTATATTTATCAGATGTTCACCTCGCTGAAGGTGATTCTCTTATCCATTTCCATAGTAAGGATTTATTTGCAAACCATACAATGCAAATGTTGTAAAACATGCAAATGCAAACATACCTAATATTCATATAGTCACTTCTTGTGAGATGGGCAGCTATATAAATTTGATTAATTAATAAATAGAGCCTTTGAATCAGTCCTGACTCCTGCCAACACCCGGGACAATACGTACAGTTTTCTTGACAAGATTTTTTGGAAGTGGTTTGTCATTGCTTCCTTCGTAGGGCTGAGAAGTAGTGACTGGCCGAAGATCACCTAGCTAAGTGCCTAAGGCAGGAGTGGAACTCATGGTCTCCGAGTTTCTATCGTAGTGCCTGAACCACTTCTCCAAAGTGGTTCTCCTGGGCAGTATTGTGGAATCAAAATATTTTCTGTAGCAAAACTATAACTATTACTACAATTACTACCTACCATCTGTACCATACTGGCACACAAGAAAATATGTAAGTCTTACTTTTCTGTATCTAGTACATTTGTACTAATGTTTCTCCCCATTATAACTAGGTTAGCTAACAAATCATTGCTGAAACATATGAAAACAAAATTGGCTCTGTTTATTGTACTATTGTTCGTTCTCTCTCTCTCTCTCTCTCTCTCTCTCCCTCCCTCTCTCTTTGCTATAAGCTATTAAATATACATTTATTTTAAGGTCACTGTACAGGTGGTCCTCAACTTTACTGCTCCATGGACATCATCTTAAGAAGGTTGACCTGCAAAATGTACATTTGCTCATAATGCACAGGAAACTGATTTATAGGACAATAATTAGTGATAGGTTAAGGAACTTTTGCCTTTTTTCTCAATTTGAAATTACTGGTGGAAATACAGCATATTCCACTTTATTTTGTTGCCTCACTAAGTTCATCAGTTGCCTTAACAATATCATAGTAAACAATAGCATGAAAATAAATTTGTAACAATAAATTTGTTTATTGAAATTTAGACATTGAGTACAAATGAATGAAGAATTAAAAATACCCCCCCCAAAGTTGCTCACAGTGCAAACCCCCGACAACCATTAAAACAATTTTCAAATAATTAAAAAAGGACGTTGTAAAAGGTTCATTTTCCATTAAAGTCAAGATACAAAACACAATTTATAAATAAGAAGGTTTAGGGTTGTTTTCTCCTTTTAAACAAGTGTAAAATAAAAAGGGAGTGTTGAAAGAACACAGATAAAAGCTATCTGTACCCTAGGCTTAAAGATATGTTGTGTAGACATGGCTTACTGTATTCCTAATTTACAGCAGGTTAGCCCAATATATAAGCAGCCCAGCTTCAGCTTATTATTTACAAATAATACAGGATATTCTTTTTTTTAATCTAGAGAAATAACAATTTAGTCAGCAGTACCCGAAATGCCATACAGTAGCTGCTCTGCATTCTGAATCTGTAATATTTTAAATATTGGATTCTATAGATCCAGTGGCTGAGTGCACATACATGACAATGTTATTTATGTTTTAAAACACTGCCCTCAGTGGTAGCTGGTTCTTTCTTTGGGATCAATAAGTTCTGGATCATTGGAGTGAAAAGGAGAAGTGAATAAGCCCCAATATCAAAAAGATATTTATACAAAAAAGAAAACAAGCACAGGTACATAACAGGACATTCATATGTAGAAACACCAGATACATATATCTATAACCGGTGTGCACATATTTCAGCCTTTGAAAGTTTTCCTGTGTTTCTATAGAAACAGGGATAGGTCTCATTTGCATGCACAGTATTTTTTTTATAAAGGCTATCTTTCAAAAGAGAAACAGTATAAGAAACTTTAAATCACATTAAGAAACATTTCAGAAAACACAGAGACAATATGCAAATATGACATCAGAAATGGATCTTTTACAGTCTCTCTTTGAGGTTTTTTTTTTAATATGTAGAAATTGCATGCATACATTAAAAACAGTAGAAATAGAACAGACTGAAATACTGCATTTGTATTTTCCCTCTCCCTAGATAACATGTTGAAGTTTCCTTAAAGGGCTAATGGACATCCATAATAACACCAGAAAAGCTGCATGCAGTTGAAAAGAAAAAGAATTCTAGCTGACATTTTACTGTCACAAAATCTTCTTATAATCTAACTTTTTAAAAAGCAATGCTCCAAAGATTATATTTGAATTACTATAAAGTGCCACCAATGACTAAAAAGTGTATTTTACGTCAAGTATTTTCCATGGAGAACATGTAGGATTTTCTCCTGGTTCTTCCTGACCACATAGAGAAAATAAAGGAGGTCAAAATCTCATGGAACTCAAATGGCTTTGAGAAATTTTATTGACTGAGAATATTCATTCCCAATGTCCAAATCATACATATTAGTGGGAAAATAAAGGGCACTTCAAAAGACAAACATCTCAATTTTTAATTACAAACTCATTTACATTATTGTTTAACTGCTATCTCTACTTACAATGTCTCTTTTCCATTCCAGAACTTTTCCATTCTATTTCGCTCCTTGAATCAACTAATTCTCAGTCCTATAACTTTTCTAGAAGCCTTCGGTATGCCTTTAAATGACATATTAGAAATTACAGGTCTATCCATTCCTCCTTAAATATCTACTTACTCAAGACTCACAAAACTACAGTTCTAGTTCACATTCAAATCCCTATCTGTATTACAGTATTTTCCTACCTGGGTCTGTGAAAATAAATAGTTCCTGATCTAAGAATAACACAATGAAACTTATTCACTGGAAACTGCTTTGAAATTAACAAGGGTTTTGATGTTGCCTCTTATCCAAGGCAGTCCCTGATTAATCATTACTTGTTAATACTTGAGGTATAAATTATCAACAAGTTGATTTTATTTCCAAAGACATATGAAAGTTTGACCCTGTCAAGATTGAATAGACATTTCGAATTTCTCATTGTTCATGCCACAGGATATCTGAAAGCATGACTTCTTTACCTGAGTGCATGTGTTCCAGCATAGGAAAGATTCCTCAGCATTGAACACTTTTTACAGTCTAGATATGAACAGGAAGAAGATATTTTGGCTATTAAGACATTTCCCAACATGGATATGTAGAATAAAGCCACCTTAATTTTCACTTAAATTAAGAGTATATCCCAGCAGTCTATCCTTAGCAATAAGACTCTTTTTCTTGTATCTCTGGATTTAAGCATCTATAACTGGAAGGAAAAAGCTCAGTTTTAAGAAGTGTGTCAACTATCATTCAAATCTATTCAGATAATTATCTAAATAAATCCAGAAATGACATAATTAAACAGCACTAACAGTCTCCAGTCTTGGAGTTCAGTGGGCAGCCAAAACAGGAACAGCTCTGCAGATTTCTTTAACACTGCAGTGGTACTGAGTGAAAACCAATGAGATTCAGACAAAAAGTTATACCACAGGTGACCAGCTAGCTGGAGCAGTGAAGACAGATGTTCACATGACAGTTTACAAAATGCAAGTAGAAAAGCCACTCAGGAATATCCAAATCAGCCTATTCCACCACTAGATTGACTGGGAGCGCAAATCTTCAGAATTTTAATTTGGACCATACTGGCTAGTATGCCCAAGAAAGTTATTTTAACCTCAGCAAATCTAGGAGGTAGAAGAGGAAGGCTAGGCTATAACAGTGAAGTCATTTATTAAAATGACCAGATCACCAGTAAGAAACACTGCTATTGTCTAACCTGAGAGTAGCATTAAAGTTTTATAACTTTATTGTTTCAAAAAGGTTTCTTTTTTATCAGTGAATACTTCAGACGTGTTAGGATTAATAATTCAATACAAAGGGTACCATAGCTGAAAAGGTGTAGATCTGCACTTACTTTCCTTCTTTATTTGAACAAGTGCTAGTTGATATGAAATTGGAGAAGTCTGGCACAATGTAGTAATATTTCATGCAGCTTTCATTATGTTCCAGTGTAAGGGAGGAAAACAAATAGAATAGTAATGTCATAGCAATCAGTATTTCCTGAACACTCACACTGTTTTCAGATTTCAGCCATAGACAGAGAAAGAGGATCTCTCTTTTGGGAAGTTAGGAATATCTGAAGCTTTCCCAGAAGATGTATTGATTACAAGCTTTCATCACTCTGTTCTGTGACTGTTTTCTACCACTACCCTTTCCTCATCATCAACCTTTCTACATTTCTATAGCCACAAAAACAGAACAGTGCTAATATCATGACGCCACTGACATAATCCAGCAGTAAGATTTTTTTGTTTCATGGATAGTTATTCAACTGCATCAATTTGACTCTGATGCATCTGGTTTTACATAAAACCTGAGAAAAGTAGAACTAGTCAGGTTAAAAAAGCCTTTAAATCTCTGGACATTGAGCCAAAGGATAGGTGTTTTGTGGAAACAAATGTCAATAAAAAAATAGAGCACAGGATTTTCTTTAAACAGAAAAGAGAAGCAGAATGATTATAATGCTAAATACAAAATTAAAATAAAACATATTGGCATAATAAAAAAGGAATAAGGAAGCAAAATTCAGTAATGCAGGCTACAGCAGAAAGCAGTTCTATAATCTACCTGCTGTTCCATCAATATATTTACTATATCAAAGCTCTCTCACTATAAATGTGGAAAAGATGTCAAAATAACCACAACTACAAAACTCAGGTAAAAGTTTCAGAATTACAATAGTAAAAATAAATTAATAAATAAAAGTTTTAATAGTCTATGCCTAGCTTGAGATAACACTGCAGAGGGACAAAGCTATTTCAGCTTGATCTCATTCTATTAAGTCAGCAGTTTCAGGCTGGGCCACCCCTGGACCATTGACCAATTTTCTTTAATTGCTAGAATGGTTTTTAACTATTTATTTCTTTCTTATAACACTCTTAGTGGAGGAGATAGGCACAAGGGGATTAGTACTGTGACCAGCACATTTTAAAAAGTTGTGAATAGAACTGTTTCTGTTAAAAGATATTTGCCCATTGGATTAAAAAAAACATCCCAAAGTGTTATTTCAAGTTGTCAATATGATAAGGTTCCATCAGTTTTTGTGTATGGTTCTCAGCATTCCATTAAAAGTGTTTGTTGTTGAAAATGGTAATTAAAGTTTTTTATCCATACGTCGTTCGACAGCTTGTAGCAGTAACTCTGAGTATTGTTCCAACAAGGCAAGAGTTTGGTCATCTCCAAAGTGCCGAGGGCTAGATAAAGTTTCACCACTGCCCTCCCCTAATGGCATTCCAACTATATTTTGTGGTTGCATTAGTTGATCTTTCTTCCTTTGAAGTCCATTGCCATCTTTCAGGGAATCCAATTCTTTTTTTATCACAGAGAAAGTTGCAGTCAAGAGACCCGCAATCTTATCTTTATCAGGTGAAGATTCCATGTCAGTAGATACCTGAAAAAGAAAAGGTTTGTTTTAGAGCTAAGTTTATTATATTAGAAAAGCAAAGGAATAAACAAAAGCTATCAGCAGTAAATCCTCTGTTGCAAGATTATCACTATTTAAAACTCAATCCTCCCTCAATCTGGGCATTCTTCAATTATATGGATTTGTGGGAGGAGGAGAGATTGCCTACCGAAATTGCTTGGGTTTTTTTTTTCTTTTTCTCCCACCCCTCACAGAGCAGAGAGATTAGAGAAAAAGAGACTTCAAAAGAATACTGTAAGTTTTATGTCTATGGCTCCGAGCTCCAGGCTGCCACGTGATTGCATTACTTTTGATGTAGAAAAGAGCAAAGAGCTCACTCCCTTGAAATCCCTCTTCAATCTCTTTGGTCAGCAGTGGAGGGAGGAAGGGAAGGATCAGAGGAAAGAAGAAGGGCAAAGAGAGATTGCCTACTTGCTTTTTTTTTCTCCCCACCCTCTTGCAAAATGGAAAGATTGGAGAGAAAGAGATTTCAAGAGAGTACTGTAAACTGTTTGTGTAACATGCCCATGACCCCCAGCCCGAGGCTGCAGACTGCTGGAGCAGTCACATTCTCTTCAGTGTATAGAAGAACAAACAACTTTCTTGCAATCTCTCTATAAGGGAAGAGGGGAAACACAGGGTAGGCAGAGGGCAACATGTACTGACTGTAATTGTATTCACGCGACAGAGGGATCAAATAATGGTCATAAATGGCCATAAAATGGGCCATAAAATGATTTCTTCAGCACCATCATAACTTCCAATGTTCACGATGAATGATTGGTGAGAGCTACCTATAATTGTTTAAAAATAACACTTGTCTTCTTCCTCTTCTGATGAATTTTAAAAATCAAGCCAAACAAATGCATTTCATGATGCTTCTGAAAGGTCTTTGGTCACTTGCAAGTAAAGAAAAAGTAAGGAGCTGCTAAAATCTTATGAATACATAATTATAGTACATATTTTGGCCTTCAGCTACAGTTGGTCAGCAGCTTGAAATTCTTTTGGCTTTCCTTCTGGTTTACTAGTGTAGTTACATCTGGTTTCTAATCACACACAAGAACAAGAACAGATGTCTTTTTTTGCTTTTATTCTTAGCTATATATTTCTGAATTAATAAGTTAGTTTTATACATAAGCAGTTAGATCTAACAGAAACAAAGGGGTGACTTACCAGGTGATATATCTGGATGGCCTTACGCATACTGTCCTGTAGCTCAGACACTACATGCTTGCATTGCTCAACACTGATTGAGGAACCTGGTAGTGTGGAGAAACAAGAGAACATAAATACCAAACAGAAGTATAATTTCAGTCTGCCCTATGATTCACTACTGAAAAATACTACTGAAATCATATGCAAAATCATATCAGTTTTGGAGAAGTCACTGATTCTTTAATATCCATAATATGAAGCATTTGATTAGTTATAATTCATGAAATGTATCTTAATGCAAACATTGTCAATTAATTTGTTTTGTCAAAGAAAGCATGCTGAAGCACTAATTAGGCCTATCTACAACCAAAGTTGCTTTGCCTTTGTTTCCTTCCCATCAATAGACCTATCCAAAATAGTAAAACAGTATTTCTCCCCCACAAAAAATGGCGGGGGATAGTTTTTAAAAAGTGCAAGAATAATGTGGATTGTTTAGGTTTGGCTTAGACAGTTCAGTCTGAAACTGCCAGACTTTGGTTAAACAGCTATGATTTAATGTAATCAATGATCCTAGCCTAAATGTCTGCTCCCAATTAAATGAGGAAGCTATCTGAAATCTGAGTACTAGAAATTAATAATGTATACATTAATTCATATAATCCCCATAAGCATCTTTGACTTACTAAGAAGGATACAATTTAAGGTACTGATGGTGATAGAAAGTCTATTTTAGCATTACACCACCTTCTTGCAATATTAAAAGGCAAGTTTAACTTTAGTTGCTTTCTTAGCTGCCATCCCACTAATTAAGCAGAGTCAAACATGTAAAAGTATGTAATGACACACGAGACACAATAAATGACATAAAAAGGGATAGACATACACATATGCGTAAGCCTTTATGTCCTGACAAAGGTAACATTAAAACCCAACAAAAATCCTTTTGTAATTAAAAATATATTTTTTAAGCAAAAGAACTGCAAGAACTGAGTGAATTCAAGATAAAGTCTTGCTCAACTCAAGCACTTGACAACCACACAAATGTATACACGTTGGCAAAAATCTAACCAGGGATTTTTTTTTCCAGTTTTCCAACCTATCCTACAAACCTGGAATTGCCACAAAGAAAAAAAATGTCAACACAAGCTAATATCTGAGTTCCTTTCATTCTTCACATTGTTAATTTACAGTATGAATAATTTGTATAATCTTGTTAATTATTATTCCTGAATGAATAATTAACCATTCTCTTTTTATTACAAGTGCAATTTCTCCATTATTATATATTTACATTGCTGTTGAAATCAATCAGTGCCAATGCAGATATATGGACATGTTGCTTATGGTATCTAAAATTCCAAAATTCTTAGATGAATGATGTATAAGTCTTCAGAATTAATGGCAATGAACTTTCAGCCATGAATAGCAGATAGCCATTGTGAGGGCCATATTTCTTCTCCCGTGTCATTTTCTTCCATAATGATAAATAGGTGCACAATTGGTAGATGGAAAAGGACTGAAAGCAGATGTTAGATAACTTTTCCCAAGGCCCAAAGCTGCATGCAAGCCATTAGTAAAATATAAAATGACACTCACTCCTGCCCTCAAAAATCCTTTGTTCTAATGTGATTGACCAATACAATTTATGTGAGACAATTTCAAGGAAGGAGTTTCTATAGCAAAACGTGAAGCCTATTACAGCATTAAAAAGAGTGATTCAGTATTTGCTCTTGATATTTTATGGAATAGCATTTTATTAAGTTGATTTAATTGTGTTGTTGTATTCATTGGTATTTTTAATGAAGCTTTATTGGTTGCTATAAAAGCGTTTTAGAAATGGATGGTAAAAAATAAATAGTTTTATAATACACCTGTTATTCCCTATCAATATAACCACTTTATTCAAATTGATGAATAAATTATTTCTGGATAAATCCATTATAAAGAGGACTTAGACATGTCTAAACTGCTTTGGTTGCCCTGTGAAATCATCTTTGCTGCAAGGCAGGCAAGAACAGAGCTGCCCTTCAACAGCTTTCAGTATTACTGACCATGCTATCCTTCTGGAAAGTTTGAATTGAGTATGTGTTGAACACAATATTATTAACAGTACAGCAACACTGTATGTTGCTGTTTAACAACTATATTAAATTGCTGAAAGATTCAAAGGTTTAGAATAAAGTGCTACCAGTTTTCTGATGCCACCACAGCTTTATCTTTCTCTTTTTCATCAAGTTCAGATGTGGTAATAGAAATGTCTGACCATGGAACTGAATTAAATGGAGTAAGAGCCAATAAACCAAAATTCAGGTCCTGATCATGAACTGATTTGTCTTTGTAAAGGTTATTCAATCTGTTTTAGGAGATCTAGATGATTGCATTCATTGCTTGGGAATACTTCTATAAGATCTAATTTTGTCTTTAGAACCAGTAAGAGTAGCAGCTAGTGGGGGGTAAAATTTTAGCATTTTTAGCTAATTTTTTATTCAGATTATGTCTTATTTATTTGTGACCAGGTCTAATTTTACTTGATAGAAGAGACAGCCTTATGTCAGTTAATACAGACTATGGTGCTCTCTCATCTTAGTTACTGCAAATCACTATATAAAAGACTGTTGCTGAAGACAGCCAAAAACTTCCAATTAAGGAAGAAAACTCAATGTAGCTGGTATTAAAACATGCCAGCATTTCATCCTCTTTATTGCCTTCTAGTTAGTTTCCTATCTTTATTCAATGTGTTGGTATTAACGTATAAAGCCTTTCATAGTCTACAATTTTTGAAGGAATGATTCTTTCAATTTCATATTTTAAATCAAGAGATGATATCCACAGTTGGTTTCTTAGGATTGGACTCAAGTGCTCTAAGACTATCTTGTCAATAGGACATAGAATTTATTTTGTTGTATTTTCAATGCTAAAGAGATTAAATTGATATCACTTTCCTATTTTCATTTCAGTTGTCTAAAATTGCTCTCCAACTGTTACTTACCACTAGAAGAGTATATTTGTAGTTCAGGGTTCAACGGTGGGGTCTCTGGTGCTCTCTGAGCTTGGTTGTTTTCTTGCAGACATCTCATTACCAAACTAGGTAACATCATCAGCATGTCACTAGGTCACTTACATGCATGTCAATCGACAACAGCATGTCACTAGCTAAAATCACAGCATTGATGTTACCTAACTTGGTAATGAAACATCTGCAAGAAACCAACCAAATTCAGAGAGTACAAATATTTTTGCAGGTAGTCCTCAACTTACAATAATGGCTGTTTGAAGTTACAATGGCACTGAAAAAAGTGATTTATGACTATTTTCACACTTACGACCATTGCAGCATCCCTATAGTCATGTGATCAGAATTCAGACACTTGGCAACTAACTCATATTTATGACAGTTGCAGTGTCTCAGGGTCATGAGATCCCCTTTTGCAACCTTCTGACAAGAAAAGTCAATGGGGAAGCCAGATTCATTTAACAGCCATGTTGCTAACTTATCAACTGTAGCGATGACTTAACAACTGTGGCAAGAATAGTCATAAAATGGAGCAAAAGTCACTTGACAAATATCTTGCTTAGCAACAGAAATTTTGGGCTCATTTATAGTCGTGAATCGAGAACTACCTGCACTTTGAAAAAATATTAATTTAAATACTAAATAGGTTAAACCCCCTGAAAAAAGTTACATTTCAAATATTTATTTTCAAATAAATTTAAACACTTTTTAAAAATCACTTGCAGTAAAAATATGCTAAACGTTAGTGGCCTCTTGTAAATAAACTAAGTTTACATTATATGCAATGTAAACTTACTCAAACAACTGAACTTGTTTGATTTGTGATACAGAGGTATGTTACAGCTTTGAAATCCAATAGAAAAACCTGTATTGTGGAAGACACTTAATTTTCTGCAGGTGGGTTTCTGCTAGCATAGAGGAATCTTCTCCTTTCCCCATGTATATATGCCCAAGTCTGCTCCTGAGAGTCTCCCAACTGTCCGGAACATATTTTGGGAATGTATTCTGCAAGGTGGAGGATTATCAATGGACAAATCTTCATCTCTTGCAAACATTTCTGTAACACCCCCCCCCCTTCCCCCATATTTCATTCTACTATGAGCCGTGGTGGCGCAATGGTTAGAATGCAGCACTGC